>PNEQ01126186.1:53454-109366 GCA_003012365.1 Medauroidea extradentata
TGACCTTGCGGACTCCGAACCAATGGCGGACATGCGTAAAAACGCTCACGGACTCCTGCGCTACATCGTCAAATGTTCAAATGCTCACTCACTGGAGCAGCAGCCAATGAACAAATATAGCTGAGGACAGTGCACACAGGACTGTGGAGTCTAGCCTGCTGGGCGTTGAACCCGCGAAATATCCGGGCCTCTAATTATTATATGTGTATTATACATATACTTACAGATTTTCCAGCGAACTTTTTTTTGTATGTAATGTTCCCCAGCCTATCCTCACAAAAATTTCTCAGTCACACGACGCTACGTATTTTAGTTAATCTTTATAAATTTTATTTCCGGGTAATCATGTACCGTCAAGCTTTGTGACAGCAGGGGTAACTTTGTACCACTGACATTTTTTTATTTTTAGAATATTAGAGTAAAAAACAGTTAACTCTATTTGAGTATTATAAACGATATAATTAAACCAATTATTCAAAATATAAATTTATTTATCTACTAAAAAACCAAAAAATTAACATTGTAAGTGGCACAAAGTCCCCCGCAGTTGACACAAAGTAACCCTGTTTGACAGTACTAGTTTTTATACATTACACAACAAATTAGACTGTTCAGGAATAAATTATAAGTATCATAGTAGGGTAGCACAATTGAGTATACTTAAGTACATCAAGGAGCCAATTGTTTAACGCCCATAGGTAGACACAGGAAATTTCGCGAAAATATTTTTGCACCACTTTGTTTTAGTGTCTTACGTGCACACCTGCATCTCTGCTATGTGGTCAATGATTGGATGTTTTAATTCCCAACGTGTGGAGGTTAAACCCGCAAATCACAGACGTGATGTGTGGCAGTTATCCGTGTACTGATTGGCACAGTCGAATGAATAACGACTCTGCACAAAAACACTCTGTAAATAGCCATTAAGTTAAGCTGCAGGTGTGCACGTAAGGCACTGAAACAAAGTGGGGCGAAAATCTTTTCACCAAAAATTCCCGTCCGTACCCATAAGTAACCAGCTACTGGGAGTATCAGTGTGCTGGAAGCGAGTACGCAATCACAAGTAATTTAATCTTGATCGTAGGCTTCCTTGGCCTAAGTCATGAGTATCTCGGCTTGTGGGTTGAGGCCACGTCCGATGTTCGGTATCTTCCAACGTTTCGGCAATATTTGTCGATGCCACAAGGCTCATGGTAGCAACAAGTATTGCCAAAACGTCGGAAGAAACCGAACATTGGACGTGGTCTCAACCCATAAGCCGAGATGCTCACAATTAATTCCATGTATTTGTGCTAAAGGTGTAGGGACAGAGTGCCTGTTCGATGCTTCTGTTGCAAGTTGCAGTTCAAACAGTCAGCCACCTTAGCCACACTGGCGCTGCAACACGAGCCCATGATGAGACATACATGTGCAAAGGTTTTCGGCGCGGCATTGTTGGTGTTTACTGATAAAGTGTATTGCAGGGCATGCAGACGTGCGCATAGGCTTTTGAAGGGACTCACATATGTAATGTTACATACCCGCGCATTTGATACTACCATAAGCGGGTTAGCTATACATAGAGACATGTAAAATTCACGTCTTCTTTAGGGTGCAAGCTAGAACTCAAAGTTCCTGTAATTTTTACAGTTGGTCCATAACTTAAATGTTACGCCTCCTGGAGGGCAGTTAGCCTATAATAAAGACTCAACTAAATACAGGACCAATCGTGTTTTATGGCTGTCAATGAGCGGCTGTTGTCTGCTGGATTGTACACACATTCTTGAAGGTTAGCCTGCAGGTCAGCGACCCCGCGAATTTTCCGGTCATTACAAGGGCTTTTGACTTTCGGTTCATTGATTTAATGTGTTCCATTTGACCACCTTGGTGTTTTGCATCATTTGTTTGTTAACATCCTGTAAATTAAATTATCGGTTTAGTCTAAAGAACTTAAATGTTAAACTTCTTCAGAATTTCGCAGCCAACGTCAGGCAGATTGCCTTGGTTTCTGAGCTGGTGACGCGTTTTGTTTGTTTCTTGAGCAAACGTTTTCCGTACCTTCCAGACCACTCGCCTCCCACCGAAGTGAACTTGGTTAGATCCCGGTTCGATCCCCTGCGGGATCGGTCCCCGGATTTGCGCAAGTGGAACTCGGGCCTGACGATGTCGCTGGTTGACGTGTTTTTTTCGGGGATCTCCCTTTCTCCACGCCATTCTCATTCCATTATTTTCGAAACCTCTGCAAATCTAAAGGGCGAGGCCTTAAGTAGTTTCCTACTTAGAAAATATTATATTTTTACTCCTAGTGTATAAACACGTGTGTTAATAAACAATTTTAATGAGTTTACTTGTTTATTAAGCATTTTTTATATTCCATTACAAACGTCTTAAACATAGTTTCAAGTGAATATTACTTTTAGAAAATCGGAGCAAAACGTTTTCCCAAAGAAAAGCAAAATATACCATTACTGGCAGCCCTTTAGATGGCGGATATAGTATCCATCTACTACAGGAGCCAGCGGGAACTACTCTTCTCTCATTAGCCTCCTGGCCAGTAAACCACAGTAGAATTTCCTTCGAAGATACGGCAAGGTAAACAAGGTTACATCTCGTAGACAGCTGTCATTAGATACGAAGACACGCAAATTGACACTATGACAGAAACTAGGACAGGAATTATCCATGAGTCGGCCCGGTGATTTTTGCGAAAATAGTTTTGCCCCACTTTGTTTCAGTGCCTTACGTGCACACCTGCAGCCCAACTTCATGGCTATTGACACAGTGTTTTTGTGCGAAGTCGTTATTCATTTGACTGTGCCAATCAGTACACGGATAACTGTGACACAACACGTCTGTGATTTGCGGGTTTAACCTCTAGACGCTGGCTGTTAGGGCATCCAATCACTGACCACGTAGCAGAGATGCAGGTGCGCACGTAAGTCACTGAAACAAAGTGCTGCAAAAATCTTTTCGCGAAAACTACCGGGCCCTATCCATGAGCCATTCATTCGTCAGGAGCGATTTCGGAAAACCGTGGAAAGCCGAAATCAGCATTGCCAGAGCCAGGAAAAACCCGAATGTGAGTCGAAGCTGTTACCAACAAGGTCATCTGTATCACATGGCTGTCAGTCTTATTTGAATTACTAATGATTAGATACCGAAGATTTTGCGAATTCATTTCAGAAAATATTAGATTAAATTCCTGTACACATTAGTTTCTACCGCGATTTGGTCGCTGGTAATGAAGCTTCCTTAGTGACTGTAAACCAATAATAGACCAGCATGAAAACACTGACTGCCACGCTACTTGGTTAGATGTACAACTTGTCAGCTGTAGCTAATGACCAAAGTATCTGAAGACACAGCGTACATAGTAGCCTACTTGTGGAGTCTGGCTGGTCGCTGAACCCGCGATCTTTCCTGGTCTCTACAGAGCGTTTCAAAACTGTGTGTCAATTTTTTAAGGTAACCATCCTCACATATAGATGAACATGAAATATTATATGACTATGGGTTCGACAATGCATAGAGAAGATGGTTTATCGCGGGAAAACTTGACTATTTGCTCGGCTTCAACGTGCGTTCAGCTTATCAAAAGATTACTGGCTTTTCCTTGTACGCGAAGCTACTGCCCTATTTGACTAAGCCAATAAGAATACCGCTATTTTAATATTTGATGCACGTTATTGGTCTATAGATAGCTACGTTGTGTCAGTGTTTTCAAGGCTATGTTGGCACAAAACATTTTCGCTATATACCATCATCTCTAACAATGCATCATTCCTGTACTTCAGTTCACAGTACATGATGTGTAGTGAGTGCATTTCGCGTTAGCTGGATCACGTTACTGTGGAATGCTACATCGCAGAATGCGTACCGTCCAATTAAATACGGCTCATCTGGTATGTAGGTACCAACAATAGCTGCGATAGCATTCTACAGTAACATGACCCAGTTCGCGCGCTATGCACTACACGTCACGTACTGTGAACTGAGTGCAGAAACTGTGCATTTTTGGTCCCATGTTCATAAAACATTTTTTTTTTGTTCTATATGTGAGGAATATGTTCTCCCATAACATTGACATGCAATTTTGCAACAACCTGTACACTAACTATGCCTAGTGGCACAGATTTTTCGCAGGAAAAGTTTACTAGGATTCAATATAACATTTCCATACCTGATGTTATTCTTAGTTATTGGCGTCTCTCCAACTGGTTGGGCCAGTGATAACTGTGGTGCGTCGCTACTGAATACTTCTGATTCTTCTTTAAACGAGTTCAAAACACTCCTCCAATTATACAATAAGCAGACCGCTACATTGTTTTGCGAAGTGAGACTGTGGCACGAAAAATTCTTGTAATTTTCCAATATTTGTAACAATGATTGTTGTAATGCAAGACGAAACATCGGTTTAGGAAACTTACAAAACGGCTCCAGCTCGGATACAAATGCAATAAACTCCAGTGTTTTATTTTTTAAGATTGAACACTTATGTTAACATATTAATTAGAGCTAAACAGCGAAATCTTGAAAGTTGTTGATGTTAAGATGAGGTAAGGAGCAGTGACGAAATGCAAAGGTTTGTGGAAAGGGGATTTTCTCGAGAAATAAAACCGACTGCCAACGACAGCGTCCACTGTGTTTTTTACAAGCAAAAATCGGAAACTACGAGCGAAACTTTGACGTTACCGAGGACAGGGGGATGTTATTTTCTAAGTTTTTTTTGTTATTTTGTTGTTCCTCTTTTACTTATTACGTCGCCTGTTTGTTATCTATGTAGGGTGCTCAGTTATCGTGCAAGACATGGCGTGTCACCCACGTGGCGAGATGTCCGAACCGATGAATTCCCACGTGCCTCTCTTCAGACAACTGAATTTATGACCGTAGAGTTATCTGGAGTCTAGCGAATCGATGTAGTGGCATTTTTTCTCAAGCGAGAAACCCAGGCTTCAACTTTGTCTTGTTTTCTGTCTGTCCGAGTCGGTGTTTCTGTCTCTAATGACTTTCCTGGGTATGAGATGTTATGCGCTGCCTGCTAGCCTAACCAGTAAAAGTTAACTTCATTTAATTGCAGTCTAATTTAGATGTTTCCTCTCTGAAGTATGAATTACGTGTGTGGTAGTAACACATTTTAATAATATTTGTGAATTCGAAATGCATATTAACGAATACTTCATAACATTTATTCCGTAAGTTGATTCCAAGATACTGACATGTATATTTTTGAGAGATGTACTAATGTTCAGTTCGATTAGAGAAATTTGGTCTTTGCAATATCAAAAATACTCTCAGGGAGTGATGCACTATGCAGCACTTTCCTTTATCTCAAGATAGCATGGTTTCTATAAATATATTAAGGATATGCTTTGAAAATAAAGTTGTTGTTTGGAAATGGACGAACTAGAAAAGCACTTCGGTTTTTGTTTTTCATATTTTTAATAAACTCGTTTTTTATCTTATTTTCTTTAAATCTAATTCTCTATTTCACAATAGCACTAAATATATGCGAATGAAAATCACTTTTCAATTTATTCATTTACTGTACTGGTCTTACTGTAGTGCACAATACGTAATGTTTTCCAGTAATAATGATTTGTGCACCATTTGTTTGAAACATTGTCTCGTTTATATAATGATGATGTACAGAGATTTTCTAATTTCCATATTTCAGTTAATATTTGAGGTACAACATGTGTTTGGAAATCAGGGATGGAAATCTTTACAGCGGGTCATTACAAATGGTATCAGTCACACAGACAGACACGTAAACCCGGAATTAGAATGCTGAATAGGAAACCAAAATCGTTACCTTTCGGATGAGACTTCAACGTGTTGTCGTTGCGCCACTTGGCGTTGTCGGTGTGCAAATAAATAATCCTTACAATTTTGTTTATTCTTTAATGTTAAAAATACTGTGAAAAGTTAAACGTTATTTTCATAACTAAATCATCATTTTCAATAAGTTATGCGGCTTTATACAATATTTTACACGTTTGCCACTTCGATAGAATTTTAAAGGAACTGAATTATTTTATAATTTTGGTTTCACATAGTTCATCTCTGCGTATTAAAGAAAATGTTATAAGCGTGCTGTAACTTATGTAAAACTTATGGAAATTGAAGATACCCAATGCTGATATGTGTAACCAATACATTACGTTCGTTTAATGTGTTTAATGGTTTTGGATGGGTATGACTGTGGTAAAAGAATAAAGTGAAGTGTTTTAGGTCAACTTAACATCAAGGTCTTTAGCGCGGGTGAGGGGTGACTTGATGTGAGTACGGGGTAGTGCTAGAATGAAGGGGACGGGGGAACAAGAGGTTCTCGAGAAAACCCGCCGACTAGCATTCATCGTCCGGCACGATTCGTACATGCGAAAATCCTGGGATTGACTCTGCCTGGAATCGAATCCGGATAGCCGTGGAAGTATGCGAGTGCTCTAGCCACTGTGCTAACAGCGGCTGTGGTAAAAGAAGACGAGGAAGAAAAACTATATCTTGTTTACAACAGATTACAATGATATTTTTCCTCTGGGAAAAGAATGCCTTTCCTGTTGAAGAAGCGCCGAAAGACAGATTTTCTTATCGTAAACACCCAATCGGCAAAGTTCCGTAGTCGAACTGTAATGTGTTTTTTGTTCGGAAGAATGTGGGTTGTTTTTGGGCGCGCTCCACTCTCGCCGAGTGTTGTGGCTCTAATCGAAATATATTGCGTAACGAGGGCAATGGTTCGGAAGACAGTGGGGTAGGAGGAATGGGCTGGGAGGGTAAGGAGTTTAGTCTTCTGATGTCGGGGAGAAACCTTCAGGCGGGGAAACGGAGTTCGGGAGCGGATCTTCAACAGTAACAAACTCTCTGTGGAGAAGGTCGTAGTGAAGGAGGAGAGACGCTAATTCCAGTCGCAAACATGTCTTCAGAATTTAATTAGCGTCGGCGGCGCTGGTTCGCAGGTGGAGGGGCGAGTGCCTGGGATTGGCAAGAGTGAAGACTCGGTTTATGGAAGAGGGTGCTAGAGGGGTGGTGTTGATCTTTACCCCTGGCGGCCACTCGCGAGCCAGGCCTGCCAGTCAAGCTGATGTTGCTGGTAATTCCGTCCTAGACCTGTTGATTTCTGCTCTTTGAATTACCATTCCCTTTGCTATCGTCAGCGCACGTCTAGAATATAACTACTCCGATAACAGATTTGAGATATTGGGCAGGAATATATATGTTCAAGATAATTTCATTAACACTGAAATAAAACCATGTAATGTTTTTGTTTAAGAAACCCTTCCAGACATTTTACAGTGAGACAAAATATTGGTACATCACATGAAGAAATATTTTGCGTTGCAAAATGTTTATAACATAGGTACATATTAGTATAAGCAGTTTTATATTATCGTCTACAACATTTGACGAAATTAAATTTCGTTAATATTGTCACGAAATAAGGGTGAATAATAAGGAAGGCATAAATTAAAGGACCGACGGGGGAAGAATTTAAGTATTCCCTTCTTAAACTGATTTATAAAAATAAACCGTCCAAACAACAACGTAAAAATTCGTTGTGTAATTCTACACGAATGTATGTAGCAGCACAATCTCCACACATGTTTGTGTATTTTTACACAACTTATGCCCGATTTTTTTACCGTACATAACCGGAAAAAATACAATAACTCCATATATATTAACAATGTCACTGTACGTGTATTTTAACACAATGTTAGGTTAAATAATCCGTTAAATTGAGGAGGGAAAATTTCTTTTGATATAATGTGAGTTATATATGGAATATTATTTATTTTGTGAACTTACAATTATTTGTACCTAACGATAATTTCTGAATCTGCGGAGATTCGAACCCACGACCTTCTAGTTAGCTGTCAACTACCATAACCTTGAAACCACCGTTGGTTGATGACCATTGGAGTTGTGACTTGGGATACATTCAGTCCAGTCTAAATGGCAATATTAACCATTGTTTTACATACTTACTGGTATTACTTCAGCACATTGTTCACGAACATGCAAGGGAAAACATTTTCTTCTTTCTTACTACGCGTATTTTAGCTGAATTGTCCAACTAATATATAGTGGGACCTAGTAATTGTGCGACGATCAAACTTATTTTACGAAGTCAACTGCCGTATTGGAAATAGGTTTCAAGCAAGTTTATATTTAAAAAAATAATAATTTTGTCTAAAAAGACTAAAATTTCATTTGCCGCAAATATTTTTCAGCTGCACATTGCAAAACTCAAATTTATAAGGCTGGAGTTATTTACTTTTCTTACTGTAAATCTACGCAAAAACCGCATCGTAATTAAATATAATAAGTTTGGGTGTTAGTAAAAATGTTTTATAAATATGTGATCAAGTACGTCACATATGGTAAATTTTTTAAATATTTCTGTATAAAAATACGTTTTAATATTTTACTTGAATGATGGTATCCATACGCGAATAGCTACAGTAAATTTATAAGTATTTTGCACAGCAAAACTGCATTGTGAAACATGCATTTTATGAAATTAGTGTACGTATATAAGGACAGTGCGGTTATAAAACTCAAAATTACGTGTAATATTACACGTACATTTAAACGTGTAATTTTTCATCAACTTTCCAGTAAATTTATGTATACATTTGTGTTTTTTAATCAAAGATCTGTACATATTTTGGATCGGTAATAACATTAGTGTATAATTACACTTATTGTCAGTGTATTCCATAATTATTACACGTACAAAAATGTAAAACTACCATCTATTTGTACGTGAATATCTACACTTTTTTACAGTGTAGGATAGGAGACCGTAAAAGAAATGTGGTACTTACTAAGCTTCACCTTAAACTTAGACACTTAAGTAAAACAGACAGAAGCATAAATATTTTACCTTATGTATTGGTCAAGAACTAGGGGGCATTTAGTTATAACTGAAAATAAATAAATCCACGAACATATTAAGTTTACAAATAAAATTTATTAAAATTATAACTTAGAAAATTTTCATTGCACAAATAAAGCTTAAAAAATTTCGGAATAAATTCAGAAACAGTTATTAATGTGATTATGGTAAGTTTTTGAAAAAAATATTAATTACTCCAGAGTAATGCATGTGAACTGGTTCAGTCTTCATACAAGCCAAATATAATTAATTAGACTCTTGTCTCTGAGCTGTCACCGTCTTTACAAAATTCGATACACTTTAGTGGACTTAATCGGTTTTAAAACTTTATCAATTAAATAGCCTCCTTCGCCGATGCATCTTGAGCTAGCAAATTCAAGAAAAGCACTAATAGCCATACGTAAAAATACAGTTAACTCAAACGTCGGTTACTGACCACTGCCATCATTAACACAGGCAGGTCTGCTGTTAAACAGTACATAATCGCGAATCATCAGGAACATAATTAATTACTTTTAAAATGTAACGTCTGTCTCAAATAAAATTATTTCAGAATCCGTTTACGAATAACCTGTGAACATATGCTTAGTTTGGGTCTAATTAACTTAATTGAAATGTAATGGAACCAAAACGCCTCAACTTAAACACTAGGACGCGCGTCTACATAGCTTATAAAATAAACATTTAATTTATTTCAAAATATTTCTCTAAGCAAAAATGAAACATCTAAAGAAGCGAACGTCTACCAGGATTACTTAAATTTATTCCAATTCTACAAACTTAACTACGTCTTTTCTACTTGTTTTATATTAGTTGGGGCCGTTCAATTACCAACTATCCCTCGGGTGCTCGTTCACACCTCTGATGTCTTCTGACACATTCGCCAAAAGTCCAATAACTCAAAAAGTCCGATCTACCAAAAGGCCTGTACAAAAAGTCTGCAAACTCGTGTCGCACTTCAATAAATAGGCCCGAATTGACATAACTCACACAATCTCGAGATTTCCATTGCCGACTCCCGAATTTTAAAATCGCCAAATGCATCTGTGTGTGGCAGGGGAGGGGAAGAGGTGGGATTAGTGTCATAATGTCGAAGCAAGACGACAATGGAGAAGTCAGGAAGGTGTCAGCTGATCTAGCGCGCGACGGCCTCAGTGTTGGTGAAGGAGGAAGGACAAGAGATGAAAGACCACGCACTGGCCGCGCCGTGAATACGGGCCATGTACGCGCCTAAGGAAAGTGCTGCTAGCGTAACATATTGAACCAAACCGCTCTAGAAACCTCTGAGCTAGGTGTTTCCCTCTTCGACAAGAGAGGTAAGATAAGGTACGGGAAGTGGGCTTTACGTCCTGTCGACAACGAGGTCATCAAAACCATGTCACACTGTAAATTTTTTCCCTTCCAATCGCTTCAAATAAAGTTGGTCAAATAATGTTGGACGTCACAAAAACGTCACTATCGCGGCCATATTTGTTGGAGAAAGTATGATTACTGCTTTCATCCATTATTTGCGACTTGGACGGGTTAAAAAAATTTATTGGAAGTTGGATGGCTCAGCCAATCACAATCACGCCCTTTGTAAACTATAATATCATAATGCACCATGTTGAGTTGGAACGAAAATACTACTGTAATTTTAGATTAAGACAAAGCAATCCAATATAGTTTAAATTAATGAAATATCATACCAATATTTGAAATGTAGGCTTACTGAGTCCGTGCGTTTGTGATTCAAATACATAAATCTACAAATAAAAATACAAAATATTATTGTTCGAAATATTGCAGAAAAATTACACATATTGTTCTTTCGTGAAGTTTTCCCGCTAATCAATTTATCTTGTAATACCTACATACTTAATTCTGTTAAATTTAAAAATGTGTACCAAACTTTTACATATATTCTATAAGGTAACAGACATGAAGGTTACGAGCTCCAACAAAATTTGACAGTGCGACATGTCTTCAAACATATTTGATAGTAACTTTATTTGACGGGAATATTTTATGACTAAATTTCGTCAAATATTCATCTTCCAACTATATTGTAAAATACAGTTGGAGACAAAAATTCGACAGTGTAACAGGGACTTGAGATACGGTGACACAAAACTTGGTACAACGACAGGAGCTGGGAGAGGAGTCGGCCATGGCCTTTGGCAAAGAACTATCTTTGAATTCGCCTGGAGTGATTTCGGGAGATCATAGAAAACCGAAATTAGGATGACCGGAGCCGGGGACAAAACCCGGATACACCTGAATGCGAGTCCAATGTGTTATCGCTGCGCCACCTCACTCAGTTCGACATGTGAGGCCTCGATCAAAATCTCTGAATATTTATGCCTTACATAGCACTTGAATACGTAAGTAAACTAGGCCAGAATATTCACGCAATATAGTTGCGTCTTTATGGCAAAATATTGTTTTCCAGAAAAGCATGAGTTTTTAGCGGAAAGTAATAGTTAATAAAATTCTTAATAAAAGTTTTTAAAACGACAACCGGGTACAACCACCCAAATATATTCATTCTGGGTGGTACACCACGGTTTTCATACAGCAAAATTACGTATTTGTGCTCCTTGTAGTCTATATTTACTGTACTGGATTTCCAGAAACGGACGCGTGGTAAAAATATACCACGTGAATCCTGGGCTAAATTGGAGATTAAAATGATAGTGGCAGAATCTTGTAGCATCACATTTTACGTCCGCATTGTGGCAACGTCGCATGGAGAGTATTACCTCTTATTTCATAGATAATCGTACTTATCTTACTACTACTGTTCTGACCACGGCCGTAGAAGAACAGGTCTGGACACTCGCCTGGATATTTGACCCCTTTGTTGTTTGGCTGTAGTTCACCAAGTTACCGACAATATTGTGTTTTATTGGCGCTGTTGTTACGACGGTCGGACTAAACTCCGCCCACTTCCTTTCCGTTAAGAAAAACAATTTATCAAAACGTATTTTTTTATCAATTTATGAAATACTTTCCTCGCTCATAAATTTAAGAAAAGACTCCAGCAATCTTTATTTACTTTATAAATTTAACAATGGAAAAAAGTGGACTGAGTTTGAGTCCGACCGCCCGGGAAACAGCGCCAAAAAGTACGGCATTCTCGGTAACTTGACGAACTACAGCCAAACAACAAGGGGGTCAAGCAAAATACATTGTTAGATAGGCGAGTGTCCAGACCTGTTCTTCTACGACCGTGGTTCTGACCATCATATTATTGGGCGCAGTTTTAAATCCCGAAAACTCCAAACATGGTTCTACATTTACTGGACGCAACATACACAAAATAATACCTTTAGTGGAGTGTGATGGGGGGTTTTCTCCAAGCAGTGTTGCCAATTGTGCGCGTAATATCTCACGTAAAACATTGAGGCACAAAAGTTTCCGTCTCCAATTTATCTTGGGATTCGCGTGGGGTGTTTATTATAATGTATTCTTGATTCTTAACCTAATGAGCGATAACTTGGTAAATATAATATTTAGAATATGTATGTCATGGGTAAATAAAACTACTAGAAAAAATATATTGCCCACATTTCAAGGTTTATACCAGCTACTATCGGAATAAAAAAGTCAGATACACAACCTCGTAAGAGTTTTACCTACTAAAGCTTTTTGGTGCACAGCTTATATTTAATAAATTATACCTGATACGACCACTGATAACTGTTACAATAAAAACGTATTATACGCCTACATGGAATTTTTATGGAAGCGTGTCTGAGAAAAATATTTTAAACTTTATCCTGGCGTAATTATTTATCTTATATTTTAGAAATTATTTACTAAACATACAGATTGTATTACCAAAATGGTAATGTTCGTTAAAAATTATAAATTAAGAAGTATTTTATTCAACAACGATTCTTAGTTTAACTCGCGGTTATGAGCCTAATGGGTATATACCTTCATAAAACAATGTCGTGGAGTCAAAACTACCAATAAACATGTATAAAATTATTATGCTGCTAGAAATTTCCAAAAGCGACGTCGTGTACGTTACCTCAAGAGCGTTTTATTCTGCAAATAAATATATTTCCCACAATATAACAAAGTGTGAAATTAGAATTATTTACATATCTGACCAGATGTTATTTAATAACATATATTTGGAGCGCAGGAAGTAGTATTTATACTCTAGCAGTAGCATTCACCGCGTTGATGAATAATTTTCCAGATAGTTCGTGTGTATATTGTATTTATAGATGATAGTATATCATGAAATTTCTTGTGTCAACATTCCCTTGAACACGGTGCGGTTTCTTGCAATATGTATAGGGTCACTATTTTTTCGCGAAAAGATTTTTGCTCCACTATGTTTCAGTGTCTCAATGCGCATATCGGCAGCGATGCTTCATGGTTATTGGCTGCGTGTCTTTGTTCAGGCACGTTTCTCATTTGACTGCACCAATCAGAACGAGGTTACTATGACAGCATACGTCTGTAGAAGCCCTAGACAAGTGACTAAAACAACCCGCGAATTCAATGACCTGCATATTAGAATGCACTGTTCTGTGCATACTCATTCCCAAAACATTTGTCAACTAGCTGCTACTCTGTGGAACGACAGACAATGGACGAATAGACGGGGCTTGAATATGCATAGATTCTAGAGTGCGGGTCATTGAATCTGCGAAATTTTCCGGCCCCTACCAATCACTGACCATGAAGCACAGCTGCGTATGTTCACATAAGGCATAGAAACCAAATGGTGTAAACATCATTACACCATCAAATCGTAGCTCCATACTAACTGTATTAAGGTGGACGTCGGTCCAGGCTGCCTATTCATGTGCAGAGCTTCGGTTGTCAGATTATTCGGAAACTGCTCGTCGCACATGAGTGATGTCGTCTTAGGAACAGCATTTGAAGAACGTTACACGTGTATGCACTCATTTCAATTTCACCGCTACTCATTAAATAATATTATCTAGCATCCGAAAATGGCGAAAATAGGAGTTTTCAAGGTCTTGGTGCAGAAACTCGTAAAATGTATAGCGTATACAATACACATTTGTCTTTAATAATACGTCATAAAATGATAAGATCACCACACTTTAAAAAAATTTCGTACTTTTACAAAGAAAAGATTTGGATAGCAAGTTGCCAAAGAAATCCCTTGTAAAACTACAATGGTTGTCCTTGTAATAAAATACTATGTTTGTAAAATTACAAGGAATAGCCTTGTAGTTGTACTTTGAATAAGGAAAAACTATTTTAAAAGCTCATTTCACTTTATAAATAACACTGAAATTATTTATAAAAATAACTCTTTGAATATAGGATGTTTATATGGATTTATTTTGAAAGAAAAAAATTGGAAAGTGCTAAGTTACGAACCACTCTCCCCGCGCTTAGCTTACACGCATCCTATCCCTAGACCACCGTTGCTTCTATACTACTTAGAAATTATTTATTTGTATACATTCAATGTACAGTTCAGTAATAATTAATTCTTTTAAAGCACGCAAATAATATAAACATTCACTTTATTCCACAAACAATGCTTTCCAGAGATTGTGATCTTTGCATAAGTAATTTCCTGCGAACCTACGATTTTGGTAGACGACGCATTTTTTCTAAATTTTGTTTTGCCGACAATACCCTTTTAACATTTTTAACTAATAATTTTACAACGAAAATTGTTTTAACATTTACAGAAGTTTGTACAACTACAAAGAAGTGCCTTGTCATACTTTAGAAAAATGTACAGTGCAGGTACTATCGGTATGTAAGTACACTTTATCCCTTTGTAGTATTACAAAGTTAACCTTTGTAACTTCATAAACTAATTATTTTACAAAGGAAATGTTTGAAAATTTTACAAATTTTTTAGAGTGCATTAAATGCCTGAAACAGGTGCGTTGGTGCGTCATCGGCGAGAAGCCTACTCGTCAGTTCAGCGACTGGCGCCTAGAGGCTAGTGGGAGGCGTGGTGCTAGTGCTGTCTCGTCCTTATCGCTTCCGCTCTTCTAGGCCTCGAACGCACAAAATACTTTCACCCAGGCGGCGACCTTAATGAACTCTATGAACATGCGTGAATTGTCATTTCATGTAGTGCGTGTAGTTGACATGTATTAAAGTGTTCTAATGAACATGTGTGGATAAACGAGCGCAATCAAGCTGTGGAGTGGATACAGTCTAAAGTAAAGACTGGTATAACGTGCGAGGATGTGACACGAACACACTGAGCGTACCTCACCTTGATGGCTTGTGTGCGAAGTATCACTACGACAAGAGGCTTATCTCCAGCTCCAAGGTGGTTGGCTCTTGTTAATGGATAGCTGGATTAGCGTCAAGCTTTACTCGGTTAATGCGTTTATCCTCCGCCGGTAATCTAACAACGAGTCTTGAGCGCTCTGACTATCGCTGTATTAAAACTGGCGTGCGAATGTGGCGTGCCTTTTTTAAAAAAGGAAATAAAAATATAACCTGGTAAATAAGAACGCTAAAACTAATATTTAAACCTACAGGCTTTTGGAAGTCAAATGAAAACTCAATCGTAAATAACATATTTTGATAAATTTAAAAACAAATATTTCCTTAAAAATTAAGTGTAATCGCTTACATCAAAACCATACGATGAATAATAAATAGGGCCACGATTTTGTCGCGAAAAGATTTTTGCCCCACTTTGTTTCAGTGTCTCTCGTGCACATCGGCAACTTTGATTCATAGTTATTGGCAGCGTGTCTATGTTCATACACGTTTCTCATTTGACTGCACCAATCAGAATAAAATTATTGTGACTCCATACGTCTGTAATTAGCCAGGGCAAGTGAGAATAAAATTATCCAATTACGGGCGATGTAGCTGAGCTGCAGGTGTGCACATGACGCATCGAAACCAAATGTTGCAAAAATCTTTTCGCCATAAAATCGTGGCTCTAATAATATACGTTATAAAATGTTCAAAGTAATTTCGTTAGAAAAATAATAAATATATACTTACCTATAAAGTTTGGCAAGCTTTTTAAATTTTGTTTATCTGTTTTAAGTCCTACACACAACAACAAAATTTTTTAGCGCAAACATGTGTTCTCGTATTTCATTTTGAATTTTCCATAGAAATTAAAATATATTTGTTGGTAAAGCGCTTTATTAATTTGTAAATTATTTCAGATAAAGCTACCATTTTTTGACACACGCATTGTATTTAAACTCTGAAAACAATAGTACCTACTTCTTATTATAAAATTATGTGTCCTCTAATTACGCCAGTAGTGTACGGCATGTGTTATTGATTTATGAATTTATCAGAAGATAGTGTATTTTACCAGTAGCTATATTTATACATTTTGATGAGTATTCGCAAACATCTAAAACAGTGACAAAACCGTTATCGAAAAATTGTGTGTGATGCACCATTAAAAATAAGTACCACGCCCTTTTTCAACGTTCATTCTCTAGATTCGCATTAAAATTTCCCAGACTGATGTCATAAAAGTGAGTGAAACATGTACATGAAGGTAATTCGTCAAGCTTTTCATTTGACTGAAACCCAGAAGCACTCTGGCAAATGTACAGCAGGTCGCGTGTTCCGTGGACGTTTGATGCACAAGGTTGTAAGTAGTTTTCGTTTCAGGTTTTCACTGGCATGCGTATATCATTCTGAGTGGTTCAGAGCTAAAATGAGTCATAAAACCGTCTGTGACGTGGTTAACGCACGGAACATCCGTTGTTCGTGAAATAGTCCAATTGATCGCACTAAATTCGCAAAGTAATACAGTTCTGCCTGTTAGCAAATTAATTACGTTAATATCCGTGTATTTTGTAACGATTTGTATAGCTGAAATTGTGCACGTTTATGACAGAATTTAATACCATTGTAAATACGCGTAACTAGATACCAGAAAGTTTGCGAATAGGGACAGATAGAACCCAAGCGCATGCACATTTCTGCTGTAAAAGCAACTGGATATCAAATTTAATTTGGCTTGCCTGGGAGAACGTTGAGCCGATATGTCTACGAATAAATATAGTGTGATTCCCAGAAGTATCTGGTGTTAGCTGGAACTGGCTTCTCACTGGAGTAAAAGCCATTAAACAAACAGTTGAGTATCCAACGTACAGAGGTCTGTAGAACGTAATCTGAAGCTCATTGATTTGCGCAGTTTCCCTGTCTGTCACTGGATTTATTTGTTTGGACATACTCCATTGCGAAATAAATGACTGTCACAAGAAAACTAAAAGTAAAAATAAGACAAGAAAACATAAATAAGCAGAGTATGCTTTATTCATCAGGATACATACACAACATGAAATTCCAAAACTGGAATCCGGTTAGATAAAACAAGGAACAAACAGAAAATAAAAGAAATAACAAAAATATAAAAAACATAAGTTGACATGCGACACAACGATGAGACGAAACAAAAAACACAAACAGAAATACAGCGAACGACACAACTATGAGACTAAACAAAACACAAAGATGTCGGACACAAACAGAAAAAACAACAAACAACACAAACTATGAGACGAAATAAAACACTAAAGCATACTCTGCTTATTTATGTTTTCTTGTCTTATTTTTACTTTTAGTTTTCTTGTGACAGTCATTTATTTCGCAATGGAGTATGTCCAAACAAATAAATCCAGTCATGCACTCCCATTGCACAGTTCTTTCAAAGATCATTCCCTGTCTGTACTGTACATATAATATTCAGCGCCAACCATTTATAACGACTACGACTATGTAACCGTAATTTAAAAGGAACTTCATGTGATCAGGTACACTGATACATGTTCTAAATTAAAGATGTATTACTAGATACAGGATTAATTTGCGGTTAATTGATCAACACGCTAGCTTCCAAGAAATCTGTGTATTCGAGCAGTTATGCTAATTTGTTGTTCGCTGACACAGTAATACTGCACGATTGGTTCTGCATTTAGTTGCATCTTTACTATAAGGCTCAACACCTTCCAGAAGGTGTCAAATACGTCAAGAACCAGTAGGGTAAGTTAGTGAACTTACTTTGAAGTCTAGCTGACAGCCAAAAGAAGACGCAAATTTTTCCTTTCCCTATGTATTATGGGTAGAGGTACGTCAATTTTGCGGATTCATCTGGCAGTAGCCTAGATTGCTCAGTCCTGTACACGCTCTGGATACAGTCGATTATTCACTGGCTTACAACATTACAAGCGATAGCTCTATGATTCATCTATGAATCATTTCCTTATTTACTACTGGCTTGCAGCAGTCAAATGCGTTTCGTGACAGCCGCCAGCTAATCACACACGTGATTATAAAGTATACATTTATGGCGTTCATCCTGACCTGGAAAGTATTTGCGAAAATGACGTACCTCTAATTATAGGTAGAGATGATGGTTAGAGACACTGGAAAATCGCGAAAATGTTAAAAATAGTCTCCAATAAACTGTATTATATTAACCGCGACACGAGTGAACAGTTTTGGGACAAATCACACACGCTGTGTGTCCAAGCCGTATAGTTACAACTGGGCCTGCTGTGGAGAGAAAAAAATGCTACAAATAAACAATAGCCAATGTCGATACGAAACATTCAGTGTTATATACATCACGTTGGAGCCTAGCAAACAGTCAACTATTCCCGCGATTTTCCAGTGTCTCTAATGATGGTATATCGCGAAAAAATTTTGTGCCAACATATCCTTGAAAACACTGTAGTTTATTGCAACACATATGATTGGGTGATGCACGTCTAACACAACGTATCTATATGCAGACCAATAATAGGCGTAAAATATTTCAATAGCGGAATACTTACTGGCTCAGTCAAATAGGGTAACAGCTCATACGATACACAGTTTTGCCAGAACGTTTTTTAAAATTATGTAAGGGTTGTTAGCTAGCAAAAAAAAAAAATATTTTGCTTCATTTTGACTTATTTTCACAACGAAGTATGTGATATTTCTGGGGCAAAAATCTAAAAGCCCGTTTGGTGTATTGCAACAAACAATTATATATTAGTGTTAACACCGTAGGAATGAATTTTTGATATATGTATTAATTTGCGTTAAAAAAATTTCGAAACCACTACAAAACTAAAGAGCGAGGCCTTAAGTAAGTATTTTTACACGCAATAAATATATGGCAGTAAATCAGTTAGGTTGAAGTAACAACACTGATAATGTTGCGTCTTTTACAACAATCTTCATTATTACGACTCGTAATGGTAAATAGATAACATAATTGTGGCACAAATTAATTATATTGATTTGTAAAACTGAGTAAAACATATCCATGTAACTGTTATGGTTTTTTTTTCGAATCATGTAGAGTCTATAAAACAAACAATACATCTAACGTTGTATTCGCCAATTTCGCTGTCTTAAACTTGGAGTACCAAATTTTTTGGCAAGTATCTTAAATGTGCTAACAGATTTCCTTTAATCTTTAGAATCGAAAACTATAATGACCGTAGGAACGTGCACTGTTTAAAACTTATCATAAAACTTGCGGGTTTCGAGCAAACAGTTGCTTTATTTTCGCCTGTCGAATCTTGGTTGAGTCAAGTAAATATTTTCTTCAGGTTTTATTCTCGGACCAGCCCAGCTAATCTATATTTAACGAAGGTTGGTTGGTGTGGCGGACAGTTGAAACATGCACCTGACAAAAAAACGTGTTATTTAATACTGATAAAATACGAGGTGCTTCCACTTATGTGATGGTAAAATAATCACGTATCTGTTTACACACAGCAAACCAAAAGTACTTGACGTAACAAAATACGAATCACGCCAATCCTGTTCAGTCGTTGAAACAAATTGTGCAGTTCAGTTGACGACATTGTTATGCTTGAATACAGAGTATTTAGTTTATTCAAATTTAAATAATTGTTTGGAAAAACAAAATCCTTTATTATTTTGCTACCTCAAGTGAATCTGTGTATTGTTAATATATTTGTTACGCTTTACGACTCGAGAGTTATTTTACAGTTCCTGTTATAATTTACCCACAGTAAATACATATTTAAACTAGAAGAGCTATTACTCACATGCGTAATAATCTTACATTTTACTCGGCACTCCTATAAAAACATAATTTGTTTGTTTACTTTAAAATGAGTTGCGGGGAATTAACTAATTTCAGCATAACCTTATACAGAAACAAGGTTCGACTCTTGTAATCCAGTATTATTTACAGTTTTTTTGGCAACATAATGAAAACAACATAACAAATTAGGCTTTATATGTAATACATGACAAGTAATTAAGGCCTCGGAATACACTGGCACATGAGGCGAATCTTATACTGTAATAACTTGCCTCGTCGCCTCTACGTGCCGACAGCTCAAATGGCGTTGTAGTCTTTCTGCCAGCGACTTGCCTTGAATGCCAATGTAAACAATGACCCACGTTTTTTTGTTTTGGATTATAATAATAAAAGTATTAGATGGGTCTGAAGGTCAGATGTCATAGCTTAAACTGACAGCAAACAAAAAAATGATATTATGCTTGCGGTAATGATGTCTTGCTACACAGAAATTAAAATTAATCTCTTGTTCTCGGTGTTGCTCTGTAAAGTTAAAATGTAAACTTCACAAATCCGAAAATGTAAATTTTGGAATAATACTGAGCCCGATATTACGACGTAGTTTTGTAACACTGAAACTTGAAAATTGTTTAACAATTAAGGTATAAGCACAATGCGTAATTTACACATTTCCTCTGTGATATTGAAATACATTTAACATATACAGTTTATTTGCGTTTATATGTAATTTTTTTGAATGCTGTTGTTGAAAATAACAACTGACCCCTCTGAAAATATAGCTAGTAGAAAATATTTCGCTACTCTATTCGCCGAAAATTTTGTTCGACAAGGAACGTTTAATGTATGATTTCATTGATTGCTTTCGGATTAATTCGAGTGTTTGTTAAACGGGTTCAAGTTGTTTTGTTTTCTCGTTTTAAAGAGCATTAGATATTAATATTCACGCGCGTTATTATAGATTATCAATTGCCCGCTATGAAGCTGTGGCATGATTGCCCGCTGGAGAGCGAAAAATTAAAATTACTGGACAAATTAATTGTAGCGCTGAAAACCATTTGTACCACCGGAATATACGAAAGCTGTATATGCTATCATTGTTTTTATGTCTGCATGAGTGGTACAGTATATGATAGGTACTTTATTATTTTGTAATCGAGGCGTATTACATGGTTTGTTTAATTTATAGTTATGTTAATTCGCTTACGATATGGTGTTAATATTTCGCATTCAGTAATTTATTTAAGTTTTGGTTTCAGATGCTGAAAATCGATTAAAAATTATATGTATCTAGATTATGTATACAAATAAATCATTCATATTGTCTAGATTATTAAATATTTGTTGCAATTGTCTAGATGCAGGTTGAATGTAACCTGTACCGTCTAACTTAGTGGTGCGATTACTTGTGCAAAATAAGTGGGAAATGTTCAGCGCACATTGTAAGCAAATAAATAATATTATAAGATCAATATTAGTCCTTAAATGTAAGGAATTCACGTTTATAAAATGTCAGACACGAAGTTCAAATTCAACGCAGATTCTTCGAACACTTAATAAGTGGTTTTGCAATTTAAATAACTGCGTCAGTTTTTGCTTCTTCAACGCGCAATGCAAACCTCACAGACCACAATTTGTGGGTCAATTTACGGATATTTCC
Source organism: Medauroidea extradentata (assembly GCA_003012365.1). Classification (NCBI taxonomy): domain Eukaryota; kingdom Metazoa; phylum Arthropoda; class Insecta; order Phasmatodea; family Phasmatidae; genus Medauroidea; species Medauroidea extradentata. The sequence goes on from PNEQ01126186.1 coordinate 74,986, forward strand.
CAGCTTTGCGACCCTAAGTGCCATGTATCATTTATTCGTCTTCGCTTACCATAACGTGACAAAGAGCTTTGAAAGGGTGCTTCCCTTCTTTTGTCAAATATATTATTTTTCGTTTAATAAATGAAGGACGTGGCAAATAACCGGCAATGTTTCATTAAAGAAACATCACATTTTGTTATTAGGTGCGTATTATTAGATGAAATTAGTACTGTGAGTTATTTAGTATTTATTATTTGGTGAGAGATAATTTTTTTTTAAATTTAAATTAGTTTAATTATTTTGTAGTTACGCATTAATTTTTCGAATATATTGTACGTAATCATAAATAAAATAATAAGCTACATTCCTATTGAAACCTTTTCAGTTAAATGTTGCCATTTTTTTAATCAGGAAGGAGTTAAGAAAAATTTAACATAATAAGTTGAACAGGCATTTAAACGTTATTTAGCGCATCCTGTGTATGTGTGCGTGCATGTGCGTGTGTGCGAAATACTGAGAAATGAATATTTGTTTTGCGTATTTTAAAGAAATATTCTTGGGCGACTGTTGTCCTAAGAATTTCTTGTGAAATATACCTTCAACAATATTTTACTGAGTATAGGGATACCACCAAGAATCTTGCACATTAATATCAGCAATTCCTAACTCCGAAGCATGGAGTAAAAGAGTGACGTGTGACAGTAGCGGCTCGGAATGATAGACGATATTCCTACCGACGTGAAACTTAGGACGACAGTTAATATAAGATTATTCTTACCTCCATGCTATATCATCAAGTAAATATATTTGTACTTTATAGAGGTAATAATATACAGACAGGAGACATCATGCTATGGTTTAGTTACAGCAAATACTAGAGAGTTAATGGTGTATTTGGTTCCAGCCGCTATTTTGCGTGTCACAACTTGCTCTAATGCCTTTAAAAGGTAGAACCACTCGTGCTCCTCTGAACAACAGTATTATATTATAATAATATAATATAATAAAAGCTCTAAAAATGCTTGCAAGATACGTAAACAACTAAAATATATTAACTTTTCAATTTCTTCGACTAAGGGCTTGATTAAAATCTTATAGGTTGGAGTAACGAGCAGAGGGTCACCAGACCACAAGAGAGAGCGAATCTAACCCCAGTATAACTCGTCTCTAGGGATGAGACGAAGCCCGCCGGCTCGTAACTCACGTTGCTGTTTAATAAATCAGCTACGCGGCGGCCGACTCTCGTAATCGCCGTATCGCCGCTGCGGATGTCAGGTAATTTGTTTACCGCAAGTTGGTCTGCTGGACCGGGTGGCTCACTCGACACCCAGCGAAGAGAGTTATCAGAGCGCGCCGTCACACGCAGTTAAGGCGACTGCGTTTGTCTGTGTGACTGTGAGAGCGAGTCACAACCGGTGGAGCGCTAAGGACGCGGCGTATGTGATTAGTTAGGGCGTATGGGTTATGTGTGCTTACATTATTAACCCCAACGCAAAAAGAGGGGTGCTATAAGTTTAACGTGTATATCTGTGTGTCTGTCTGTGGCATCGAAGCTCCTAAACGGATAAACCGATTTTTATTTAGTTTCTTTTTTTAAAGATGACTTGATCGAGAGTGTTCTTAGATATGTTTCAATAAAATCTGCTCAACCGTTTGAAGATTATCAGCTCTTTTCTAGTTGTTGAAGTTATTTTAGGACATTCTACTGGTGTGATCAATTAGAAATTTAGTATCCTGTGACTTCATTGATATTACAATAACATGGTTACTTTGACTTGATGCTGCAGCATCATCTGGAATCTGCAGGATACCCTGCTCCTCACCAACTTACAGCAGAGGTATCGTGTTTAAGATCATTGAAATTGTCTCAATTAATAAGTTATATAGGTTGATCAGCGCCTGATGATGGAGCAGGAAAGAGTATTGAGAATAAATTGGTGAGGGAATCTAAGCTACATCTAAGTCGGATTTTTAACTTTATTTTACATTTTAACTTGTACTCTTATGCATGTATGTATGATGCAATTAGTAATATTATTTATTTAATTCCAAAGCTGGATGATTTTCTGTAACAATGTAATCATAGTAACCTATATAATGTGTAAAATTATAGTTAGTCCCTTTATACTTGATAGTACGTTGTTTCAGGAAATATTTCATATTTTGGCTTTTTGCCATCACAACTTACTGGCAAATGTTAAAATTTTTTACGTGATTCCAAATCGAACCAGTGAATAAAAATAATTATTCCAATTCATGCAAATAGCCTAAAGGCAAAATCTTGTGTTGACCAATCTTATTGTTTCCTTCTATCAGATCCTTATATTTATTGTCTGAGATCCTTGTTATGTAGAAGACACTAATTGACATTTCGTACATGTCTGCACGCGAGTGCTGCTATGTACAGTCATGGACACAAAACGTGGGCTACTGAAATAATCAAAGTCCACATCGACAATCATCGGCTGTGTGCAAGCGGGAGCCTGGCATCTAGGCAACCTGCAGAACAACGAATAGCGGTGCGCTGGAGCTGTGCGGACACAGGTTGTGTTGTATCGCCCGTTCACACCTTCCTCAAGCGACCAGACACTGTATGTTGGCTGAACCAGTGCGGCGTACAAATCATTTAGTAAATGCAAAAGTGACACATGTCCATTAATGTTATTCAAACATGAAGATAGAAAACGTGATTGTAAAACACTGTATTGAAGTTACGAAAGTGCACAAATTTTCCAATAACCAGATAATAACCGTTACCTATATTGTATAAAAATGCTAGTATTCAATGCCCGTGTATTCTCATTCTGCGAGTTGAGACTAATATATATTTTAACAGCACGGTAATATTTAATTGGCTTTCGCGGTGACGTTATGGTCTGACTACTTGCTTACATCTTTACATATAAAACTTTGGCCGCACATTTAAGTGACGCAGTGAGTTATCTCGGGATACTTCTATCCCTCTTTGACGGTCCTTTGCTAATCTATTGTGACTTAAATTCACATCTATTAAGCACGAACAAAACGTGTAACACCATCACTATACTGATTCTTTACAATAAAACATTCAGAATCAACCATAGAACAAAGTATTTTAGACTCTAAACTTTGGCCGCACATTTAAGTGACGCAGTGAGTTATCTCGGGATACTTCTATCCCTCTTTGACGGTCCATTGCTAATCTATTGTGACTTAACTTCATATCTGTTAAGCACGAACAAAACGTGTAACACCATCACTATACTGATTCTTTACAATAAAACATTCAGAATCAACCATAGAACAAAGTATTTTAGACTCTAAATATCACATCGAGCGATAAACTTGATCCTGATTACAAAATAATGTTGCGAGTTATTGGTCCAGGTAGTCGCAAACGGTCACTTTCACCCCGTTTGCAAGAAACAGTTGTCGCTCTCACGTGCGAAACGACGTCCATGGGTCCTATAATATATTTTTACCCACGAAGCTCACTGCCCTACGGCGTTACATGGCTTCATGAGCTCTACGCTGGACAGTGCAGACACCTGAGTAAGTCGTCGCTAGGCCCGTGATGGTAGAGGGCCTGAATGTGGGTATGTCGGGTGCCACAATTAACAAGACCATGCTACGTTACGGTGCGCGTCTCACCCATTTATTGACATGTTAATGTCCCACACACTATACAACAAGGGTGACGTCGCTGTGGGGCACTCACGTGTGCTCGCCGGCGGCCCGTGCATAGGTCTCTAGTCTACATGCGACTCTTAGTACTCGTGCTCTCATAACTGCGCGCCTACGTCTATACACGCGGACGTCTTACCACACTTGCCATACTTGCACTCAAGACACGTCTGACTGCTCGGATTGCTAACTAACAACTGCCATACCAGCACGTCTTACTTCGCGGGCGTCTGACGGAACACTCCTAACAACACGTCATGCTCCGGGGGTGTCTCTAGCTACTGCCTCGCGCTCTCAGCGCGGTGGGGGCGGTCCGGCTAGCACGCAGCTGACGCCTAAGTTGTCGCCTGACGACAACCAGCCAATGGCGAGCAGCGAGCTACTGGGTGTAGCGAACTAAACTACACACTGGGTGTACACAAGTACTTACAATCCCTTACATAAATATGTCTGGTAATATCGCTTCACAAAAAATGTTATAAGTAGTTGAATGCGATTAGTAAAAATAATAGGACAGAAAGAAATAGTTACACATGATACAAAGCAATGACAGGCTATAACTTATTACTATATAAGATTCATAGTAATTGTGAATTTTTCACAAACACACAAACAGTCTATAGGCATTATCATACGATCAAACTTTGCTTCAATTTTCTATCAAATTTCATGAATTCATTCCATTGAATGCTATGTGACATCATGTTGACGTCACAAGCGCGGTCATTTTCTCTTTCAATTTATTGAATGCCACGCATTTCGTCAAAGATTTTCGTTTCGAGAATGTTCGAAATTATCTTGAAACCTAAATTTTAAACAACAAAAATTTATAAAACAATATTATTGCAAATAACGTGTTAGTTGAGTTTAGGAGCTGAATAGTACTTTATTATGAATAAATTAGTTTAATATTTTCAAAACTTAAAATGCACGAAAATTTTTATTTGTTTTGGTTTAGCCAATTATTTTCTTGTGCACGATGAGGAGATAATTTTAGAAGATCAACATTATTTATTTTTCGCTTTATTTGGTTTTAAAAAATACAATAATTTTTATTTAAAGTGGTTGTTTCAATGTTTATTGAATCAAATTAATTGAACGGCAACAATGTGTAGTGTTCAATCCATTGAATTCAAGAAATTAGATTCTACAAAATTTGATCGTGTGCAAGGCCTTCTTATCATTCAAACATACTTGTTGATTTTTTCAGATAAGTGAAAAGTTAAATATATTTCTGTTCTGTTAACAGCAATTATTTATCAGGTAATATCACTTCACAAATAATGCGGGAAAACATTCATTCATTTTGTGAAAACAAAATTGTAGGAATTAATAATTACACTAAATACAAAACAGTGACACAATAATTCATCCTTGAATCTAATTGTCAGTGTGTATGTAACAAACATACAGAAATTATTCGCTATCACTCAAGGAACTGTTGTCATCTGATAAACTTAGCTCGAATGAGTTGGAGTAGCCTTCCCTAGGTGTTGACGTATCCATTTCTAATAGCAGGTGCATTTCCGGAAAAATTTTCCGGTTCTTAATTTTCGGAGACTTGCGTAAACTTGCTAACTAGCGATCTGATGTAATAAGTAACCTATTCAACAGATCCGTGTTTGTATGTAAGTTTTGCGTGTAAAGCGGTTTCTATACTGCCTGTTATGCTTGTTTCTCGCTTCTTGGGCTTCTTCTGAATATTGTCTGATAGGTAGGATGCATGCTTCAATTATGTCTCTTCCATGAAATAAAATTGTGGAGACTTACTGGCATTGTATATTATGTATACACATTACATATAGTATTGGATACCAACTGTAATTCTGAAGATAAAGCTGCTGGGTTTCTATGCAGAATCTTTCAAATTTCTCAGGGTTAACTGGTTTTTCACAATTTATACATTAAAGTATTACTCCTAATCGCTTAATTAATTCCAAGTTCACTCCAGTTATTTCAGCAGACTTACATGGGTCCCTAAAGAACTTTCTAGCCGTGTTGCCGTCATTTGTGTTGCCAGTTTTCTGTTTAGGCATATCAATTAGAAGTCCTAACTCACTTCTGAACTTCTCTTGAACAACCTTCTTCTTTTTCAATACTTTTGTTTTATTTTCGAAGCCATTTGCTTGCCATGTTGCTATGTCTAGACGGTATGAAATGTTGAGCATGCATTCAAACAACCTTATCCACGAATGAAGGGGTGATATACCGAAGGAAAGAAATTCTCTTTTTACTGCCTTTTGCGAAATGGCTTTTATATCATTCATTTCACTGGGTTTTACCCCGCACAAGTAACATGTCTGGGTGGACGAACATGAGGACACTGCATTACATACTTTAACATCTATCATGCAAAATATCACATTCGACCTTACTGAAGTGTCCATATCACCGGATTTGATTTTGCTGTGTTCTAACTCTTTCATTTGATTATTTATTTAACCAACTTTCGTGTTTACTAAACCGACAGATTCTTTTGCAAAAATTAGTTTGATTGGGCGGCAGTATTTTGCGGAAGAAGGAACAGGGTTTTTCCAAACGATATTTTTGGAGTCAGCTTCACCGCAATAAATCTGCAATGGAACTAAGGAAATTCTGAATAAGCTTTCGTCACTGAGATGATCTTGAGAAAACTTTTGCTTATATATACACTGTTCTGAATCATCGCAGCCCCATTTCATTATGGTAATAAATTCGAAATGTTTGGCAAATTCGAGTAACCGTATGATCACGAAGTAACTGAAGTGGTATTTCTGCTGATGTTTCTGCTACAGTAATACCTTGGGGATAGCATAACTGTTTAGCTTCTTTAACCTTGTGGTAAGAAGGATATGTTTCACAGTTAATGTTTTGAGCTTGTTCACGCATTTGTAAATACTGACGAGTATAGACAAACTAGTATCTACCATTAACGCAAGTGCTTGTTCTGCAGATAAAGACCCTTGAGTCTGAAGTGAAGACATTCGAGCCTTTTTAATAGCAGTTCCTCTACTCGGAGAAACAGCAGAGAGTTATTTTACTATGGCTGCAGAATCTCTTTTGCCCTCTTTCCTTAACTGTATATATGCAGCGATACACAGCTCTTCACTAGTTGTCTGTAATAGTGGCTGCACTTTCAACAATTTATTCCTATGACCACAAGCATCGAAAGGCTTATTGGGCCGACCAGGACCCGTCCCAGAACTATCACTGAGAGGAAGAATTGTTTCATTATACTAAATATATTTGTTTGAGTGATGTTTGCTTCAACTAAACAATATTTTGTTGGTAAGACCAAGCTTGGAGTCCTCCAAACAAATTTAATTATTTCCCTCGACCTAATTATTCATTTAAACGCACTTTGTTTGTGCCAAACGTATATTTGGTTGCTACAGGACTTCAAATAAATATTTTGTATAAACAAACAACTCGTTACAACTTGTCAACAAAATAATATTGTTAGTTATAAGTTAAGTGCTTTGAACCAACATTTTTTTTTTCGTTGGACTAAATGATTTTGTTGGCGAAACTAAATACATTTGGTTGACTTGCGGAAGATGGCAGGCTGGCGTACGTACGCGATAAGATGGCGAACAATGTATACCTCAACATTCAAAATATAAGCTTATGCGACAAATAGGACGTATAAACTGTTAATCAGCATAATTTTAGTATCTTAATTTTAGCTATAACAATTTCTATGGGGTTAATCCGATTGATCTCAAAAGAAAATGCTATAAACTTGGAAAACATCGCAGCTGCACGGCTCGTTCTTTGTGCTGCGGTGCACGACCTAACTATTCCTATACAAATAACAATCTCACTGTCATGGAAGTATTCGTAGCTCAGTTGGTTAGGTCATGAATTGAAAGTGTTAAGTGAAGGGATGGTGAATCAATTCCCGACGCAGCCATACTATTTTTTTTAGCTCTTAAAATGAAATGTTTCAAGTTTATAAAAAATATAATTTTTTTCGTTCATTAAACATTGCATGTGCATTTGATATGGCCAACGAAATATATTATGACCAGATAAATATTTGGTACTGCTAACAAAATTCAGCTATTTGCCTCAAACAAATCGAGGGAACAAAATAATTTGGTACGAGCAAACAAATATTTCTTTGCCCCTATACAAACAAATTGTTTGGTTCATTCAAATAAATTTTGTTTGCACCAACAAAATTTTTTTCTCCATGCCGTACTAGGGGCAGCCTGACTAGTATCCTCTAAAGACTGGAAATGTATGTGTTCATGGAGACATGAAGAATTATATTGAAGAAAGCGCTGTCGGTGCCTTCCAACTTTTTCCTACTTTGTGCCAACTTTATGAGAAAAATATTTCAACTTACTTTTTAGACATCTGATATCACTTGCTGAATGCAATCAATGAATCCAGTTTTGATTCCTTCGGGTTTTCAAGCCATACTTTAAAAAGCACCATCCGGGAAATGGAATGCACCATTCTGTAAAGATTAAATATATAAGATTAGTTCGCAAGAATTCGCAACTTTTTTCCCTTAGTTTCGATTCTCTAAGGTTCTATCTTTACAACGTATATAAACACAATGTGCAACTCAGCGCAACTCTATACTAAAACCTTACATGAAGTTACACAATATACATTATTTTACTGCAATGACACTCACCTTTTCAAGGGATTGTTGATCGAGGGTTATTAAATATTTCGCCACACTACTAGCAGTATAAAACACAGGATGCCATAAGTAATAGTGTTTCGTACTGTATGAAGTCATACTTTGCTCCGTATGTGTACACAAGCAAAAGAATTGACCTGTACTGAGGTGAAGGAGTCGCTGCTACGGCGCACTTGAACAAGTTGCCACAGGTTTAGGCGTGTACTACTGTCCGTCACGTGTCTCTGTAGAGAAAAAAAACTACGTTTTCGTGTACTATGGACGTTCTACTATGACATATCATACCGACTAGAACATCTGGCAAAGTTGAAGATATGAATACTTTCTTCCTAGATAGCCAAAATGACACACTGTGCGGCGCTTCTAGGTCTCGAACAATCGAAATATGTTCACTCAGGCGCAGAGCCGAATTTACCACTAGGCCCACTAGGCCCGGGCCTAGGGCGCAACTTTCACAAGGGCGCACCTTCATCGAGGAGAACATGTGTAAAATTTCCCGTCACTATTTTTAAGAGTGTCAATATGGCGACAAGTAAAAAAAAAACTTTAAATGACATACTTTAAGCATTATTGACTAATGCTGTCATTATTAGTTTTATCTGATCTATGGTAAATCAAGCTATTTATTTTCAAATAACTGTGTTACAATTACGCGGAATTATTATTGTGTTGTTACTATTATTATACATAGCGCGAGGACAGAGCAGAGTACTTTAAATAGCGTGGCGGTGAAGACGAGAAAAGAAAGCCAGTTGTTAAGGAAGGATGGAAAACAGAGGCTGCTGAGGCGCTTAGACAGACGAGCCTAGGGCGCCTCATTAAGGGTGTTCAAGTGAGATAAAATCATAATTTTATATTTATATGAAATAGTGTCAGTTTTATAGACGATACTTGTGAGTAGACTTTCCTCTTGCAAAACAATTTTGTTCGCATAGTTTTCTCATAACGTTCCGTCAAAGTCAAAATTTACATGTACTGCTGCCATGCAAATAGTGAAAGCCAATTGACTTATGTAAGTGAAATAATTCATTGAGAAATAACATGCCATGGGCTACGTAATAAAGTATTAAGAAATATTCCATTAACTATTTTTATATTTTATAAATTTTTTGAATTTGCAATTTTTTCTGTAGCCTACTTTCGCGATATTTTAGTAAATTAAAAATATTAAGTTGTGGGTTTAAAAATGCTTTATTGCAGAGCTACTGGGATGTTAGTTCACAGTAAATTATTTCATTTAAGTATATTAATTAGTTTTCGCTATTTGCATGGCAGCGTAACAAGTAAATTTTTAATTACTTTGACGCACCGTAATGAGAAAACTATGAGAGCTAAAACTGTTTCCTAAGAAGAAACTGTTGTCACAAGTATCGTCCACAAAACTAACACTATTTCATTAAAAATATAAAATTATGATTTTATCGCACTTGAACACCCTTAAGAGTTTTCAAATTTCCGCGTCTGACGCATGGGAACAGCGGAGAGATAAGAGCCAGAGTACCATACTGGACGTGATGCATATCGCCTCTATTCACAGCGCGCCAAACTGGCGAGCAAGGTTTTCTCGTTGTAGTCTTTTTTCTTATGGAACTACAGGCGGTGAACCTAAAATTTTATTTTTAGACAGTGTGCAATGACGGCTAACGCATGCATCTAAGTTTGCTCTTTACGAATTCATGTGTTATTTTGGAGTTACAGCAGTAATAAAAAAAAATAGCAATTTTGAGAGGCCCGACAATTATGTTTCTAAAAGCGTGCTGAATTTTTAAAATTGTATAACATAGTTTCATGTGTATGTTCTTTTCGCAGATAAACGTAATATGAGTAAGTTAAGCGGTTACGCATAAAAAAGAATACGCGTGACACGCTGCAACGCCGTCAATTTGCCAGGCGAGGCCCGCAGGCTTATTCTGTACGGCCAAAGTAATGTTGCTTCAAGCGCAAACTGCCTTAGCTTCCAGTTGACTACGAAAGTGATTCTGTACGGCCAAGTTGCGTTAGAACTCGTTTACTCGGTAGCAGATATGAAGGAAAATACTGAAGCAAATGTGCGCGGGTATCGGAGGTTGCGCAAAACCCGGAATTAGTTAGTTAAGTTGTTTAATAAGTGTAATAAATAATTAGATTGGCTGAGACGGTGATATATAATAACTCTGCAGTGTGTGCTTTCACGAAAAAAGACCCTTGGTTTGTCAAAAGTTCCATTAAAAATCTTGTGTATGCGGTGAAAATACTCAGGTGGAATAACCTCATTTTTTGGCTTGGGAACATGGATAATCCCTTTCTACACCTACTTGTTTTAATTTTACAGCAACGTGTGGAAAGACAACGACTTCGAATTACGAGAAGACAAGCCTACATTATGTACTACAATACACTAGGATATAGTTTGCCTTTCATGTTGAAGCATAGTAATGAGAAACAAGGTTATTTTGATAGTGAAAATGAGTGCTTGAGAAAAATTCGTGCACTAAAATAATGAAGGATACCTACATAAAAAAGTGGAAGTGGTAGGGTCTCTAGAGGTCAAAATGTGGAGAAAAAATACAAATTGTGTATGTTCATTTAACCTGATATTAACCTGACCCCACAATAAGTGAATTACTGTTTTTAATTAACCAAAAGTATGGTACCAGGCTTAGTATGGCATACACTGATAATTAGCCTACTAAACTTATTTATGACAGCGTAAGTAAAATGATCAAATATTCAAACAAACGTAAACACACTTATTTGGTTTTACTTATTGTGTCCATCTAACTTAACATTACCTTAACCCCACAATAAGGGATTAAAATAACCTTCTATAATTAGATGGGTATACAACGTACTCAACAGTGGCTTTTTTTTATAAGTTTCATCGAAGCAACCTAATAATACACACACTAAAGGCCCTAACTAAATTTCTATCCAACTTGCCAATAAAGCCTATGTTGATATAAACATAAACCTATAAATTAGTTATACAAAGCGGTTCATTCTTTTAATTATCTAAAAGTCCTACAGCACGCAAACATAACTATTGGTGTTTAAATATTTATTCTGTTTTGTCCCGAAAAAAAGGGTTATGGCATGTTAAAAAATCATACCTTCTTCCCCTCAAACAATTTGTTGGCGAGTGCCATACAAATTATCTCGGACTTCCTAAATATACTAATGATTAAAAAAAAAAAAAAAAAAAAAAAAACGTGTATCTGTTAAAATTCACGACTGAGGTAGCCTAGAACCAACATTTTAAGTACTAGAAACGAACACGCACGTAAAATTAAATTCACAGACTCGGGCGAGTTTGTATCCCAATTACACAATAAACATATGAATAGTTTTTCTACAGGGGTGTAGTGTATTTAGGGAAAAATCAACTCTCCTCTCCATTTTTGAACTATCCATTACTTCATTGCTGCCAAGTGCTTCGTTGTTTATGCTTGCAAAACCATAGATAAAGCGAACTAAAAGAAAGGTGGCAAACTTACACATCGCAAGTGTTTCTCGATTTCATCATAAAAAGAGTAATTTTCGCCATTTTCGGACAAAAGGGCAGCCAACCTACGATTACCGTCAAAGCAAAACGATTGAAGGTATCTCATTGAAGAAACATTTTCCGCAGAAGTAAATCATAGCATCGGAAGCAATCAGTGGCGTACAGAATTGCTCGCGAGAAACGAAACGCTATTTCGACAGTCAAAGTAAAGTAAATTACTTCATGACGGGACTTAGCTTCGGCCGTACAGAATAGGGCTGCAGGCAAGTTCCTTCTCTGCTACGTTGTCCGGAGACTTGAACACACGGTAGAAGCAACTGCCGGCGTAAGCGGGGAGGGATTGTCAGCTCCATCGCACGGCGGTAGGTGCACTCCGTATTGAGTTACGGGAGGGCGGATGTCGTCTTTATTTTTCCTTCGTGGCCGCAAGGCGTCGCACGGATCGAATTACCCTAGGGATCGGCTGGCTTGAGAAACTTGTCTGTCGAACTCGCTCTCTCGATTCGTTGCACTCGAATTCTCGCGACGTGCGATTCCTCGAGAACAATCTCTGCAGTTTCACGCCCTCGGCACTGGGATTATTAGGTTATTGAAGTCTCCCCCGCCGCTTGCTCGGGGAAAGTTTCTATACTCGCTTACGGCCATAGTGTTTGATTTGCTTTATTTGCGCTGTATTTTATACACGTTGAACAAATAACTCGATAACGCCTTCGTGGTTATACCTTTGTTCAAGACAGCGTGAGTTCACAAGGTTCTAAGTTCTAATTCTCTATAAACCCGTTTGGTACAGACCTGCAAAATTTACTTAATATACGGGTTTCACAAGTTAGGTTGCAGGAAAAATAGACTGCCAACTCCTTTACACAAGAGCGCTCATAAGGGGAGGGGGCAGGGTGGAGACTGAGCCCCCCTTAACAGATGTTCCACAATGTGTTTAGTTTTAATTTTTAATGAAACATATAGCAAACTATTTGCAGTATGATAAGTTTCGTAATCAACGCGGTTTCAGGTGTCGAAATTTGTCAGTGGCTACAAATTTATACACAGACAATATATCCGTTCCTGTTGACATGAACATATTTTATTATCTTGCCCCCTCCTTACAATCTACAAGATGGCCACCCTGGCCTTCACATGTCAACTACATTGGAGAATGGGTCACTTTTTACTAAACTAGTTCTGATGACTCTGAACCAATAGCAAACCTTCAATGAAAACACGTACGAATTCCCGCTAAATTTTGTCAAATATAACACTGATCACTCACTGCAGCTGCAGCAGCGACTAATAAACAAGAAGCTGACAAAAAATATACTCAGGATATGGACCCACTTGCGTGCACACCTGCAGCTGAGTTTAGTGGTCGGTGATTGGATGTTTGAACTCCCAGCATCGTTGAGTTCTGCCCGCCAATCACAGGCGTCTTGTGTCGCAGTAACGTTGCTCTGGTTGATACAATCAAATAAGTGACCCCTCTGCACAAAGACCAGCTGCCAATAAACACGAAGCAAACCTGCAGATGTCTACACAAGGCACTTTGCGTTCATATTTATCCTTAAATACCAATATATAACATTTTCAATCGTACCTTAACAATGAACACATAACAGCTATAGATCCGGAAATTTCGCGAATTTGAGAAGACGTTAGATTTCAAACAACTGTACACGTTAATTGCATTTCCATTTGGATCACTGTAAATAAAACAATTTTTATGACTGTGAACCAATAGCAGACCTGCATGAAAACACTCCCTGACTCCAGCGCTGCCTTGTCATATGTACAACTGTCCACTCACTGGAGCAGCATATGTACAAGTAGCTGAGGACATAGTGTTCACAAGACTGTAGAATCCAGCTGGCTGGTCGTTGAACCCACGATATTTTCGGGGCTCTAATAATAGCCTATAAATACTTATATTGACTTGTTGCTATATGAATGCAAAATAATATACAGTATACGTAGGGCCCGGTAGTTATCGCGAAAAGATATTTGCATCACTTTGTTTCAGTGCCTTACGTGCGCACCTGCATCTCTGCTATGTGGTCAGTGATTGGATGCCGTAACTCCCGTAACTCCCAGCGTCTGGGGGTTAAACCTGCAAATCACAGACGTGATGTGTCACAGTTATCCGTGTACTGATTGGCTCAGTCAAATGAATACCGACTCTGCACAAAAACACTCGGTCAATAGCGATGAAGTAGAGCTGCAGGTGTGCACGTAAGACACTGAAACAAAGTGGGGCAAAAAATCTTTTCGCGAAATTTACCGGGCCCTATGTATACGTAAATAACAAAACTATGTTTGGAAATTCTGAATTTTTCGTTATGTTATCTCTACAACGATATCGTTTCTCAAACCCATTAAAATATAATATTAATAGGCTATGTACATTAGAGGATTCATTGATGACTCTTTAACAGTGTCACTATTTGTCGTGATCTGAAGGAAGTTGAAATAAATTAATGCAACTACCAGTGGATTTTCTAAAAATACCAAAACCTTGTCAATGGGTTATACGTTGGCAAACCTGACTTTACTATTTACTACTGAATGACATGCATGAAATGTGTGAGCGAGAGATTTTAGTAAGCGCTTAAGGGGGATAAGTGCTGGCAATTTTGGAATAATGAAACTACGACTTGTAATTTGGCCTGTACTTTTTCTGTTGTGTTTAAGATATCGATAAGGCAGATGAAATAACTCCGTACACTGTATACAGTTGGTATTGCTCGACTATTAGTGCTCATACTACATTTGTAACCGTCCACAGAAAATATAGCTTTTCTTACTCCGGAAAGTTGCTAGAAAAAATTAAGAAAGATACTGCCGATGCAACAATTTGATATTGCTTAAGAAGGTAACATCTGTGCTTTGTCAGGCGGGAAATGTAGATAAATCTCTTTGTATGGAACGAGATGCGGTAAATTAAGTAATCGAATATGACGGGTGCAGATCTCCCTAAAACATCGAGATCTTAGCGCTGGTGAGGGGTGACATGAGGTGAGAATGGAGCAGCGCCGAAGTGAAAGGGCGGGGAAAACGGGAGATCTCTGAGAAAACCCACCTACCAACGGCATCTTCCGGCACGATTTCCACATACAAGAATCCAGTGACCGACCTCATCGGGAATCGAACCCACGTCATCTTGGTGAGAGGCGAATGGTCCGACTATTCTGCCATCGCGGCCCCTGCATGAAATGATTCCTACTCTTCACTGATTTAGTTCCAGCTATCGCCGTGTAGCACGATGAGAAGTGACCTGAAAATTTCCGTCAAGCTCTACTTGCCCGTCTGGTCCCTATTATCCAGTTATCCCCAAAACACTATCTTCATTTAATACCCCATCTTTGTCTCTAACCTAACGTGCCCCAATACCAACATCAACTTACTTATACATGGTGAGTCTGAATAACACCGACAAACGCTGGCAGGTGATTCCTTATGAAAAAATAAGCAGAAATTATATTTCACATTTTTCGCCTAAAGTTAATATTAAGGGAGTAATGAGTCTTTGAAAATTTATAATCGTATTTCCATAAAATATCGATAACTAAATTACATATTAAAAAAACATATTTTCAGCATTGCTTAATGCTGTTGAAACCTTCAAATCAACAGCAAATACAACTTGATACATTCTACCATTATGAAAATTAAAGGGATGGCTACCCTCTAATTGCATTCAACTTTTTTACCGTTAGGATTTTCGAACATTTGAAAATGGTTTATTAAGAAATGAGATCCGTGTGACCAAAAAGGTCCTCTTATTGCAACTGTCTAGGACATACAGTTTATGCTCAAAACATACTTGAATATTCGCGCAGCCATACAGAGCCTATAGCACAGGCGAACCTGCGAACATCCATGTGATGTATGCAACGTACAGACGATGGGGCAAATTCACTGTAAACAACAAGTACAATAATGATAAAGTCGCAGATCAATTTGTCGCTAGCATTACGCGTACATATAGTAACAGTTGTGAACGAAAATGGTAGATCCCAGACAGCTGAAACATATGTAAAAGGTATTGTGTTTGTCTGCAGATAATAAATCGAACACGAATAACTTCGAGCAAATATTTGAAAAATAAAAATAATTATACAGTGTCGGTATCAATGTTGTTTCTCCAAAGTATGGTAGCTACAACCGCCACGACGGTCTAGTGGTTACGATGCTTGCCTCCCTACAAGGCGATACGGTTTTTATTACCGCCGGGTGTCAAGCCAATTTTCATGTGTAGGAATCGTGCCGGTACGAAGATGTTGGCCGGTGGTTTTTATCGTGGTTCTCCCATTTTCCTTATCCTCCATTCCCAGTGCCACTCCATGTTCACACTATGTCACCCCTCTTTGGCTCTCAAAATCTTTAATGTTTCCAGCCGTCTGAATCTCTTCATTCATTATGTCAGTATTCCCTACAAGAAGTCCTTTATGCTTGTTGCTGATTCTAAAGTAATAAAAACGCCTTTTACGTTTAAGGTTTTTGTGTCTGTTAGTATCTTTATTTGTTTACTTCCAATACTTGTGCTCAGTACAGCGGTATGCATTGCTATCACGCAATACTTTGTATTTGAAATTAATCTCACCTACGATCGCAACCCGCACAATTAATTCTGCATGTGTTTTGCAAGTAGCCTACACGGCTAGACACACACTGTCTGTTACGTATGCATGTTACTTCTTTAAGGAGTTTGGCGAAAACTGTTTATTATCTCTGAGCTGATTTTGTGTTTGCAATCACACCCATGCTACAAATTAAGAGAATATTATGACCTACGACATATCAAACTCACTCTGTGTATTTAATTTCCCACAATAAGGCGTGTATTCTGCGCAGAAACTGAGTACATTGACATAATATCAATTACTAAGTTTAACTGGGTATTATTTCAGTAATCCTAACACGCGTTTAAATGTGGTTACGTAGACAAGTCACTTATTTCAAGTGGGCATTGCTTATATTCGACAGCAAGGTCATTAGGGGCGGTTACACAGGACTTCACACAGGAGCAAAACCACGAGAGGAATAGGCCATGGACTATAATGCAGAACCATCTCAGAATTCTCTTGAAGCTATCTCGGGAAACCATGGAAGACCTACATCAGGATGTCCGGCGTCATGAAACGAATTCGGGTCCTCCCGAATGAGAGGCAAACATGTTACCATTGCGCCGTTTCTCTCGACAGCGTGAAGATGCTTCACATTGAGCTAAATATACCATTTCCATTAATACAAAAAAGGGCCACAGATTTTTAGTGAAATAATTTTGCACGATCTTGTTACAATGCCATATGTGCACATCTGCAACTATGAGTCTTGGTTGTTGACAGTAATATCTCCATGTGGAGGCATCACTCATGAGGTTACTGCGACACCACATATCTGTGAATTGCAGTTATAGCACCATAACTCTGAGAGTTAAAAACATCCAATCACTGACCATGAAGTAGAGGTACATATATACACTCAAAAATTAAAACATGTGGGTTGAAAATTATATCACTGGCTCTAATAATAAGTTTGAGTAGACAGCCTCCCGTAGAGTGCCTCTCTCAGGAAATGGAGAAATAATGTATACTCTTAATGCACGTTCGTTGTATCTTCCTCCCATACGTCACCTAACAAGACGTGGAAGTAGGCGAGAGAAGCGAATACGTGAATCATTTAAGATGCGCCGAGGCATCTTGCCAATTTGACTGTGAAACGCGAATCCACAATTGTAACGTACATGTGCCATGAGGTAAAGGTTGTTATATATATATAGACACACACACACACGAGGTTAGCCTGGGTAAAGTTAGGCGCCTTAAAACAGCCATAGTAGAGTTTCAAGCATCAAATAAGTCACGAAACCTTCTTGCAGAGACATAACCTGGTGATCGTGGGAACCTTCATTTTACCTAACAGATTAGTTAATACATACCCCTTAAAACTGCTCTGCACTAAAAAATTTTTAATTTTGTAGTTGTACAAAACACTGTCCAACTCTTACACATTACGCAAATAGTAATTTCCAAAAAAAAAAATTAATAATATTTTTGTTTCCATGTATTTCGTTCAAGTGTATGTCACAGTAGCGATTTGAGTATTTTCGCTACTTACCCAAAGTAAAAACTATTCAAATTATACGAAAGAAATAATTTAGAGTGAAAGCAAATGTATTGAGTTGCAGAATGACACCTTTGTAATTTCTTGTAGAAATTGTTTGTATAAAAGAAAATCTTGAATATATCTTAAATTTTGCATATCTTCGGGTACTTGTATTTGTAAAAATTTATTTCAACTGAAATACCAAAGGTTTTATTCTTTAACGTTATACATTTACTTTCACACTAAAATATTTCATTCGTATTGTACGAATAGTTGTTACTTTGAGAAAGCAGTGAAAGTAGTCAAATTCATATAGTTGCGGATCTAATTAGCGTGTTATTGGACTACAACTAGCAAGATAGGGACTTGGAAGGAAGGCAGTGGGTTTTAAAGGTGTGCCTCAAATAGCCCAGAGAGAATGCTTTCGCTCCCTCTTGTCGTCACAGAGTGTACTCTCTGCTGTCCCAAATTCGAGGGAGAGTGGGCGAAACAGAGTGAGCCAGAGTGAGCGACGAAGCTCCCTCGCTGCACCCTCTTTCCAACTCTGCGGGAAGACATATTTGTTTTCATTCAAAATCGCGCGAGAGAAACACGAAGTCTCTGTGCACGGCATGTTTTTTTTTTTTTTTTTTTTTTTTTTTACTGGAAAACTATTACTGTGTGTTTTCTGCAGTCATTTATTTTTTCAGCTTACCTTTCCTCACGCTAAGTTGCAGTGCTTCGAGGGTGCATCCGAGGGTAGCCGTCTAATTTTGATTGAAGAGTGAACCAGAGTGGGCGAGAGTGAGAGTGCGGAGTGAGGGTTTACACACTTTTTATTTGAGACCCGGCCTAAGGCTTACTGTTGATCACTCACCACGCGCACTCTTGCCTCCAAGCGCAAGGCACTCACCTAGTGCTTCTGTCTTCCTCTGAAGAGGGCGTGGTATATAAATAAGTGCTGAGTTATTCAACTGAGATGTACATTTTTGAAAGTCAAGATTTTTCTTCAGATATAGGTTCCCAGAGAAAAATGTTTGCTCAGTAACCTGGTAAAAACTATTTTCTGGGATTGCTGTTTTTTTTATTGCAAGTTGGCTTCGAGAAACCTCAATTCTAAACTGCTGCTCTTAAGGACTCTTAAGGGCTCCACTTAAGACGTATTGGAAAAGTTTCTGGGAGATGAATCTCGTGTGTTACATTCATCGAAAATGTAATTTTATTTTATATCCTCTTGAATACAACTAAATTTTTCATTCTTAAATAACGGGCGTATTAACCAATGGAACAAGATTTCAGGGCGTTGCGAGTCTATATATTTAATGCTTTTGTAGTTTATACTTTTAGCATTACATGTGTGGGTGAAATTGTTTGATTGAAAGTTATAGCGGAATTCGTAAATTTACCAATCTATGTTGAAGTAGTTTTGAAAATATGAGTCTAGTAATGAATTATCGCGAAGAAATCTAAAACTGCATAAAATGGCAATTCCGAAATCCGAAGATTGTATCTTCTTTCTGGTTGTAATGTATCCTTTCATGCGCCCTTAAAGTTGTATACCAGATTACATTTTAGTACCGCAATTATTTGTAATTTGGTATTTTTTGGTTAAAACTCTGTTGATATTTCCTGGATTTAACAAGGAAAAGTTAAAATAACCATATAAGTTTCGTTTTAGTATAATAAATTCGACCATTACTATTTAGCTATCTAAATTGCAGTTTGAAACTCGGTACAGCTTTAAAAATGAGCTAAACACCAGAAACTACGTAACGAACACGTTACTCTTTGCAATTTTGAAAACAAATCTATTTTTTATGGCTTGGTTTCCTACATATTCAATTTAGCGCATAAAAAAATATTTACGGATCCACTGCATTTAGCGGCTTACAACTTGTTATATGTTGAGTCACATAACTACACGTACTTTAAAATATTGCCAACCAAGCTGAGAAAGACGTCCAATCTGTGTTTACGTCAAATCTTCTACACAAAAAAAATAATAAAAAAATTTCGTAACAGCTAGTTATAGCTTGATACAAAGTGGTAAAAAATGTTATTTAGTAATACTATCTTATACTAAACTTTTTTATTTAAATTTTCCTTTCGACGACTTGTATTTTTCGGGTTTGCATTATTATTACATATCCATGAAATCCCTGAATAGAACCTCTTTTGCATGGAAAGGTGGAGGAAGTTCACTTGTCCTCAAGTTCCAGTTTGGTGAACTGATTGAGATCTGCTCTCTATTCAAGTTGTTTTCAGCACCATTTACAAAGACGGCATTTCAAAAGATTATATTCGCTGCATTAAAAAAAATAGTGTAGTTTCGTAGCTTTAAAGAACGGCAAGGATCAAGAAGCGGACAAGTCGATTTCCTCACGCAATTTTTCAGATGCTCTGTAGTGTGCACCAGAACATTCCTCTGAGACTGACTCTTCTTGTATTCGCCTGTTGGTAAGATCCAAGTACAGTGAAGTGAAATATGGTATTCTTTCGTGCTTTTAGAGTATGCAAGTGACACTAACTAATTAGTCTGAATGGCCAAAGGTTGGGAAGTGAGAATATGTGTTACAAAACCAGACGTGTCTACGTCGCTGAATTTTACAGAAAATTAAAAAAAAAGAACTTACATTTTGCGATACTAACAAATATTACAAACATCAGATTTATTATATTACATCATTTAGTCTGTTTATTTATGGTTATGAATATGAATATTTCATACACAAAATATGTTTCGTTCGTTACAAAAACAAAACTAGAATCATGTACAATTTTAATTATCATGAAACTGTTCTATTTTGAAGGTAATAGAAGTGTCTGAGTGGTCATTTCCTAACCATACGGCTAAAATAGATATCAGGACTTAAGCCCAATTATGAAAGAAAAATTACAGTGCGGATAACATGTCCGGTTTTGAAACACGAATTTTCTCCTGATTTTTAATTGGAACATGAGTTTATTTTTATTGACTCTTAGTACAATATTCATGTGGAACACGCCAACATTTAATAAGGAAAATATACATGCGCAATCTTTTTTTTGCGCTAGTCAAGAATAAAATAATTTACAAGAAATACTTTTTTTGAAAACCTGTCGTGTTTATTCTTGCGTACGAATAGTAGAAATATAATTGCAGAAAAATTCTGTCTGTTAGTAGTAAGAAATCCTTTGCCCTGCTGAGAATTGAGAAGCCGTCTTGTCAAGGTTTAGTTTACTAATAATAAGATAAATTCGCCACAATGAAATCTAGAGGAAACGTCACTTTTAACATATTTTAAAATTAATTTCGAAGGAAGTTATGATTACCGTTATGTTGTTCTAGGTAATGTTGTGCAAATATTATTACCACTTTTATAGTGGACCGTAACTTAAATGACAATTTGTAAGCTATTTGATACGTTTGAATAGCTCGTTGTTTAAACAATAAATGTTTGTAACTAGTTTCTTTAAGCAGTTCTAAATACGTCTCTACCGCGATTGGTTTAACCTAACTAATTCATTGCACCGAAATTAATTTAAAAAATAATAATTTTACAATTGACTCGTTCAGTTATCAGCGTGATTAACAAAAGTCATTACTCGTTTTATTTTCAGTTGATACCATAATTTTTCATTGTCGTTGAATACATGTTTTATTTTATGTATCGTAGAAGTGAATGGACAATTTTTAGTAATTAAGAATGTTTTATTTATTAAACTTGCCTCTGATTTCGAGGTAGTGTTTTCTTTCTGCAAATTTAAACTAGGAGATTTCCCAATAAAAATACGATGATATAGTAGGCCTATCGCAGGTGCTGAATGGCAAAGTAAAAAAAAATTATTCTCATATTAATTATGTTTGGTAGCATTTTGCTTTCACTCAAAATTAAACCACGGTAACGCCTTAAAAAGTGATCACAATGCTAATCTATGGACTTAAAGATAAGTGCTGTTGCACCATAGTTCGTGAGCGTACTACTAATTTGTGATAACGTGCTCAAGTAAGTGCCTGCACAAGACGAAACTTCACGAAAGTCGGCAGAGTCAAGAAACAGCTGAACTACGAAAATTGCATCGTAGACCGTGTCTTGACTGGGAGACTACTAGGCGAGCGTCAGGAGCACGTATGGCAGAAATTCCCCGCGAGAAAGTGAGAAAGCGGGTTCCTTTCGGGGAGTGGAAACTTTCGGCAAAAAACTAATAACATTTTTGGGGAACTTTGAAAGCGGATTACACAGGCGTGGAAGCTCGCCTCATCTTCCTATATATACGCGGGCTTGGCACAGCGAGAACTCTCTCACTGCGCGGGAAACTTGGAAGGGCAAATACACGGGACGTCGGGAGTATAACGTGACAGTGCGATGAAGCATGGAACAGTGGCTCATGGCTGAATAATTCATATCCTACCCTTACCCACGTCTCCTTACACAATTCATACGAGCGCAAGACTGATGGTGGTATCTCTTAGGCACGACAGACATGACGCGGCCGCTGGGACACCAAAAACAAAATATATCCTCCAATCAGCACTGATATGTCTGTGACGTTAACGCGCCAAAAGTAGCTGATGCGACGAGGATTCCTCATAGAAATCATATCGTTTTAATTCAAGTAGGAATTTAATTTTGCGTCCAAATATTGGTGAAGCTGGTGAGATGGTAGTAAACTGCTTTATTTATAAATTTGCTGGTTAACATTAACAAATCATGATCTTTTTTTAGTAATCTGGTATTTGTACATTTATTTCCACATTTCGGAATTCCAGCAGGTATTTAAAATATATAATAAATAAACGGAAAAACAAAAATATTGTAAACATCTGTGGCTGCCGTGAAGATATAATGTAGTGGCAGTGAACTAAGGGGTGTATGTGACATTCATAACATCTTCGCTTCTTACGCTAACAGCATATATACGACAGCTGTTTTTGTAAAACACCACCAAATTATGGCCCACGAGACAGTGTCACACATAACTCTCAGCCACAAAATTATTAACTTTACATATTGTTACAAGTTTCAGCACAAACTTTTCATGTGGGCAATTCCCATGAGTTCTTTTGGGATAGAGGTCTTATAATTAGACATAAAAGAGTTAAATTAAGTACTGGATTTAATAGCTCATAAAGCTACGAAATACACAAAACAGTAATCATTTGTAACTCTCACAACACAATTAGTTATGCACACAATAAATACTGTGCCACAGAACGTTAATTAACTTTGACAATTAAAGCTCAAGAATATTTGCCATTTATCAATTAAAGATTACAAATTACAATAAAAATTCAGTCATATATCCAATCTACAGTCTCTCAAACAGTGACAATGTACAACCTTAACAGTCCTAAGGGAGGATGGCTTACCATGTACAGGGCAGCACCCAGAGTGCACCACTGTCTTCACTCTTGAGGTCTTCGGTTCAACTCCCGTCTCGGTTCAACTCCCGTCGCGCACCTCCTTCTTCACCTGTCGACCTGCAGCAGGAGCCTTCTTGTCTCACCCAGTACTGCTCCGAAGGTATGGGCCTAGTGTAGCCTAGCAGTAGACTCTGACGTCACCAAGACGTCTCCTGACATCACCAAGATGTCCTCACCAGCCTCTCTGCACAAGCTTAGCACCTCCTCCGAGCAGGATCAATAGCGAACTCTCGAAGCACTCCTTCTCTTGAATCACCAGGTAGACAGTCTCCTCAAGTAGCCAATTACTACCCTCCTCGACACAACACCATCAGTGTTGTTCTCCACAGCTCACCACCTCTGCAGCACTCCAACACAGCACCTGAGTGTTGTGTGTCCCTTCTACAGGGCGCTGATGTTACTCAGACTCGACACCGACTACAGCTGCCGTGTTGCCATCCTCGAGACACCACACCTCGTCAGCTCCGCCGATGTTACATCAGCCTCGACGCCGTCGTGATACCGCCCCCAAAGCGCTGGGTCCTCATCTCTGTGCCGCCGTCAGTGTCTCCTCTCGGCCCGTTACTTATCACGACGCCCATCGTCGCCCCAGTGGCAACGCCGCCCCTAAGGGCGCTGCTTCACACCATTCTCGGTCTCACTTCATCTTCACGACTCACTACAAAACTATCACTTCCAGACTAAGACTTCCTGACTATCACTTCCAGACTCAGACTTTCTGACTGACACATGTTGCGCAGTACCGAGGCTTTTATACGGCCCCTTCAGTGACATCAATAGCTGATGAAACATGGTGTCTTGAGGTCTAAAACTAGACTTTACCTCGGTCGTGCCTGTTGATAGTCACGTATTCGCACTGGCGTCATCGGGGAATCCCAATGACCTCTCTCGGGAGTAGCGACATAGTTGCGAAAACCCATGACATCACTGGTTGACTCACCGGACTGTCCTCCCAGCATGATGTAATTTGCCTGCTGCCCGGCCAACACGCAACACTATTAACTACCAAAATATAAACTAAACTCATGTTTCATGAAAATGTGCTTTTACCCCTTAATGATTTTTTTTAAGTATTCGTTACGCATCAGCCAAACTAGAGTTCTCAATAACAACAATTTTAGTGTCGCATCGCGCGTGTCGTTTCGCTTCTGCCACACCTGTGGGATTCCACCATTGTTGATAACCTACCGTTAAGGACCTTTAAGTGGGGAAAAATCCTAGTAGTACATTCATATAAAATAGTGTTTGTTTTGTATACATTAGTTCGGAGTACATTTTCTTCTTATAAATAAGTAATTTGGGCAGTTTTACTGCAATTGTATTATTCAAAGTCGAAATTTCCATATTTTTCGTTCCGATAAGATGATCCATGAACATACTGCTTGACGTATATAAAAATCCGTTAAGAAATACTTTAGTATAAAAAAAGTTGAAATAGCAAAAATTTTGAAATTTCTGCAAATTTTTAAAAATAAGTAAGTAGTTTGTAATTGATTTTTATATACGTCAGGAAATACCCGTGATATGTAGTTTCAAAGTGAATTTATTTTTATAATTTTTTATGTTTATTGTTTTTCACATTGGATAAGATGTAAAATCATGTAAATTTTTTAACTTAGAATTTCCATTATGGGAAAACTGTCTGAGCTGACTTTTTGTATAAGGAAAATGTTCTCCCATGTAACGTATATACAACTAACACTATTTCGTACAAACCTAAATTTATAATTTTTCCCACTTGAACACTGTTACTTTGACATATTCAACATATTAGTTGTGGGGTATTTTTGTAAACAATTTAATAATTTGGAGCCGAGTGTTTAAGAAAATTTCTTTGATACATCTAGACAATAACGAACAACATAAATACCAAAATTTTAATGAGACCGTAGTTACCCCTAAAGATAAAATTACTGCGATTTATGGAACTTTTAAATGTAAGATCTTGTTTCATACATTGTGCATTCATACAATACCATGAAACACACACCTACACGCACACACACACTCGCTGGTTATTTCGTGTCTCATAATGAACTCGAGAAAATATGGTACTTAAATTAAAGTCACGACACACCATTTCTGCAGAATTTGCGATAAATATTTTTTTCCTGGAAATGCAGTAGATATTGTTTAATTATTTAAATATTAAATATTAATATTTTCAAGCCCTTAATAACATGATTTTAGCTAAGTACGTAATTTTAAAAATTACATTTATGAACTAAAATGCCAATATCGTCCATATGTTTCGTCTAGAAAGAAACGGTAAAAATATTTTTTAACAAAACTATGTGCTGGGTGTATGGCATCTGCTTCTGTTAGGGCTGTTCAAGCAAAACAAGAACCGATAAAAGGTTTAATGGAATTCGTTTGAATTTTGAGTTAAATGTGAGGAGTAAAGAGCAGTCCTAAAACATGGATTTTGCAATATTTTTGAGGAAATATGTTGCCAGTGTGACACATCTAACTTAATAGCGTGGAAAAACGAATCTACAACATTACGCCGCCAGATATAGTTTATCAGAAACGCAACAGAGTAGAATCATGTTTCCATACGAAGTTGTCGGTACCTGTTACCGGGAATTGTTTTATTTTTCTAGATTGACGTTCGTACTCTTGGAAATTCCAGGAAACGTTTTCGCGGTCTTCTATGTAGCATGGTCACTTAGCTGAGCGGCTACCACTGGATCATGATGGAAGCTTGTTATTATGGAAGTCAAGGGACAATAATTGGACGGCGTTATACATCAACCAGCTATGCGCCAATCGATATTGTTAAGTAATACAGGTGAAAACGTTTTCAGTTTTAAAACTGCCTTAAAAAGTATTTTGATCATGTAGTGTGTTTCAAATATTCAAATATTTCTTTTACAATACTTAAATAGGCCTACTTTTTGTAAGAATTGTTGGAAGTTGAGAACTTTTAAATACATTTTTATTTACAACTAATAATTGGCTCATAGCTGGTTGTTGCATAACACCATCCAATTAGAAGAAATTGAGCTTCATTACATGTGATGCAGGGTGTGAATGTAGACTGATTCAAAGCTCAAGCCAATATTCTCTCTGTCCAACATTTTGTAGAGAGTATGATATCCTGCAAACCACTTCTAGGGCCGTGGTCATTGATAACCACTGGTAGGACCAGGAGGTTTTCGGGAAAATATTTTTGTATCACTTTGTTTCAGTGCACATCGCCAGCTCTAGTTTATGGTTATTGATTGTGTATTTCCGGCACAGTCAAAATAAAAGGCGACTATACAGAGTCAGAAAATGTTAATATCACACGTCTCTAATTAGCAGATAGAACTCCAAGACGCTGAAGATTAAACCATCCAATCACGAAGCAGAACTGCAGGTGTGCACGTAAAGCACTGTAACAGAGTAGCACAAAAATCTTTTCGCGAAAAAAATCCTGCCCCTATCCATTGGGCACGTTCAATATGAAAGACACAATGATTTACCTTACATTTTGATTATTTTCCTGATTTGCACACAAATTGTGCACTTATATGTTTCCGACTAGAGAGTGAAAACTTTAGTTTACGCTCGCGAATATTTGTAACCTAAAGAACTGTGCTAGGGGTGGAGAGGGTGGGCAAAACAGGGTAGCCAAAAAAAATTAAGTGGAAAAGTTTTATTTTCCAAACGTTTCTAAGACAGTCGGGAATGTCTCTTGACATCATTTAGCGTCGTTTGTAATTTTCAAAAAATTTTATTTAATTTTTCTATTTTTAGGTAGTAAGAAAATTGACTCTAATTTATCATCTTACTTACTATCAATATTTATAGTATTACTAACAAGAAAATTTAGGTGCCAAAACGTTTTTACCACAATCTTTTACTATTTTTAATTTTGGTATTTTTTAAAATTAAGTTTTGAAAATATTTAGAAAATAGATGTTCATATTTGTACGAAATCTTACGATAATTTGAAGTACTACGACTGTAGTTGTGCACTGCTTGAAGAGGAATTCAACTGGAAACCACGTGAACGAAGTCGTAACCAACATGCAGTATACGTGTATAATACGCGTCACGTTGCACCGGTGCGAACGCGACTGGAGACTTTCGACTTCGAGTCACGCAGCCTTAGAGCCTAGTTGGCCGTGCTCACGTTGCATACGTCATGAGCGGGAGCCAGTTCCGTAGTCGAATACTGTTACAACCGACGGCACTACATAGTGCGTCTGTTTGCGGAACACACGTCCCGTGGAAAATGTTCGTCTCTGGAGGAAACTTCCCGCGGTACGATAAGTCACACGGACAACATTTCCTCCCACGTGAACTTTGAAAACAAAACTATAATATATGTGTACAATTTTTAAAGAAACAACTGCAAAATAAGCACACCACGCTTTTCCCGGGCTAACATTGGAGATGAAATTGTAAGTGGCAATACTTTGTAAGGCGACATTTTACGTGCACAGTGTGGCAACACTACACGGAGATTGTCCCCTCTTGCACTTCATGTCCAGGTAATTATATGTAGAGTAGGGTGGGGCAAGATTGCGCAGTTTGCGTTTGATAATTATTTATAACTATGTAAAACTTAAAAAAAATGCGAATAAAGTAACATAACAATGTACGTAGTCTTGCAAACACACATGATTTTTCTGATACATCTACTAGCAACACACAGTGAGGAAATTAACAATTATCACTGAGATGAAACTGCGCAGTCTTACCCGCTGTGCCTGGTAAGAATGCGCATACAGATGGGGTAAGACTGCGCATGAGCGAAAATCTAACAAAAATCACAAGTGAAGGCCCCTCCTCCATATGAAGTACCTTTCATGACACCATTCAGAGCATTGTCCACACTGAATCCAATCTTCGCGGGGGGGGGGGGGGATCAATATACTTCTCCGAACAACCAGGGCAGCTGTATTCTTGTTTCTGACTTGTCTTCTTTGTCGTTTTTTCTCTGGTTGTGTACATTCGTTTTGGTGTACCTTGCTCATTAGAGTCCTTTCTTTTGTCAGCTAGCTGCACTTCCAATGTTGTATGGAAAGGCGATGAAGTTAACACTTCAGACTTCCTCCCCTTTCGACGGCGGGAGTGAACATGTCTAGCTCGTGGGATAGCAGGTGATATTTCTTTAACAGCAATGTAACCAGATGATTCAGGGTCGCCAATTGTAGTGCTAGTAGATGGCTTAGCAGGTGTTTTCAATGACGTTCGCATTACGTTTGATGGATGGTTCTCACTTTGAACAGGGCTCTGCTGAAATAATTCAAGGTTGTCATTTTGAGAGGGATGTTCGCTCATCTCAGGATCAAGAAATTTATCTGTCACATTAGAGGGAAGAAAATCATCATCACTAAAAATGGTTAGATTCATTGGGCATAGTTCAGTCACTTCGGAACCTTGCAAAGTATTTCCGAACGTAGCTGCCCTTCCATAGGCTTTTGTGAATATGGAAGTCACCTGATCAACTGTAATTGGACGACCGGGATGGTCTGCCATCCAAGTATCAAGCTCTGAAGAATAAACCTTTTGAGTGGTCCAAAGAAAGCTCTGTCAAGGGGCTGCGTCTTATGACTGCTGTTTGGAGTCAGAGACAGCATATTAATGTGATGTTTCATGCGTACGTACGCAAGGCTGTGTACGTGGGGCAATACTGCGCATGCTCAGTCTTACCCCACTATATGTGCGCAGTCTTGCCCCACGCTGTATGATGAAATTAAAATGAATATAGATGTAGCACCTTCACGAAGACCTTTATTCTACGATAGCTTAATAGGTGCAGCACAAAACAAGCTTTCGTCAGTAATAACTGCATCTTCGTTAGCTCTGTATACCACAACCACGTACTCAATAAACCCAATAACAGAATAAATAACGAAACTAACTGATTTATTTTCACCTACCTCTCTAGCAGCAGACAGGTTCCACTAGGTTTTCTTCTTCACGCGACATGAATAGCTGCATCCCGGGACGCACTGCAGTGTGACAGTCGCACCAACTGTCACGACAGATCACTAGAAATGAATGGTGCGCATTCTTACCCCATCCTACTCAATGTTACGTCAAGTAAACGTAGAATCATGTTTGGACTGCTCGGGATTTTAACCTGCACCCTTAAGGTTGATCCCGTGGCAAAAATTAATATTATTATATTTACATACCATAGTGTTCGTTTTATAGAAGTACAATTCCCCATTGTCATTTTTTTTTTTTTTTTTAGCTCTCATAGTTTTCTCATAGTGGCCTGTCAAAGTTAGAATTTGCTAGTTACGGAAACATAGGAATAATAATAACCAAGTGACTTACTCAAATGGAATAATTTGCACTGAAACTAGATCTTATGGACTATATGCTAAAGGATTTAAAAACGCACAAAGAAATTCCTGTGTACATTTTTAAAAATATCGAAAACGACGGAATTCGCGTCATTTATGTAATTTTTTTTAAATGCAAAAGGACTTTGTTGTGTGTTTTTAAACCTTTTAGCATATTGCCCATAGTGTCTAATTTCAGTGTAAATTATTCCCTTCGTGTAAGCCATTTGGTTTTTTGTTATTCCTATGATCCTATACCTAGAGCCCGGTAATTTTCGCGAAAAGAATTTTGCAGCACTTTGTTTCAGTGTCTTACGTGCGCACCTGCATCTCTGCTATGTGGTCAGTGATTGGATGCCGTAACACCCAGCGTGTGGAGGTTAAACTCGCAAATCACAGACGTGATGTGTGACAGTTATCCGTGTACTGATTGGCACAGTCAAATGAATAACGACTCTGCACAAAAACACTGTGTCAATAGCCATGAAGTTGAACTGCAGGTGTGCACGTAAGACACTGAAAAAAAAAAGTGGGGCAAAAATCTTTTCGCGAAAACTACCGGGCCCTACCTATACCTTGCAAATTCTGACTGACGTGCTGCTATTATTACAAGGGGGAAATGTAGTCACAAGTAACATCACGAACACTATGCCGTGCAAATACAAAATTATTAATTTAGACCACGTGAACGCCCTTAATATGCAGGCCAGAACAGTAATATTAATATATCTGCGGAGCACAAGAGGACGACTAACTACATGGCTATGTTGTCACATTGTGGATATACAATGTGATCGTACAACATTTTGCAACTAACATTTTCGTCTCCAATTTATCCCAGGATTCGCGTGGAGTCCGAATTACGCTGCTGTTTCTAGACAGTCTGAATAGTACCGTAAGCGGGGTTGACTCGGGGGATACGTCAAGAATCTTTGGCGTACTTTTACACACGTTTTTCAGCTGTGAATACAATTTAATGTGATTTCAAGTTGGCATTTGGGAACTATCGCACGTAAATTTCTTTACCCAGGACTGCCATTAGTGGTAAAAAAATATTTGAAATATCCGAAAGCGGCCACAAATGTCCACAAGTTCGAGATAAAGTGAACACTCAAATACCACCTGCATAATTTATATTTTTAGCTGGTTTGCATCTTTCTGTGGCATATAAACATAGCCACGTGCTTTCACTGCTGGCCTCCATAGCGTAGCCGGTTAGGCGCCGGTCTACTTTGCGAGAGGTCCTGTGTTCGAATCCAAGCTCGGACATGGCTGTTCAGCTGTCTCTTCACCTCACTTTACTGTCTACGTAATGGCTCATTAAAGTCAAAAAGTGTCCGTTTTAAGGACGACACTAAAACCAACTCACTTATCAAACTAAACTGAAAAAATTCACAGTAAATAACGATATTGTAGGCTACAAGTTCACCTATGTTAAACCACAAAATAAAAATATATATTAATAAACATTATTGAATTTTTTAAATTTGTATTTTAAATTTTAGCATTTTTATTTAAATATAAAATAAACTATTCTATGTTTTAATGTACGAGAAATTGTAGTCTGTGCCAGCTTTATCCACTGTGAATTGTTTATAGTTTGGTATGTATGTTGGTTTTAGTGTCGTCCTTAAAATGGTAACATGTAAATTTAGACTTTAACAAGCCCTTACGCGAAAACTACGGGAGATAAAAATATTTCTTTAGAGCAAAATTTAGTCACATTTTGTGACTAAAAAAAGAAAAAAAAATATTTGCCACAAACAAAAATGAAAAAAAAAAAAAACATTGTGATTGACATTATTGTATACCACACCCTTAACGAATTACTTGCAGTAACGGCTAGTGATTTTTTTTTTCAAAGGTTAAATCTTTCAGTAATCACTTTATCCCGTAAACATTATAAGAAATTTACCATGTAAGTAGATTAGGTATTCGACATTGTTACTGTACACCCTGGTTATATCAGTATACTTTTGACTGTGTCCTGAAAATGTATAATAACTTAAACATGCAAAAATTCGCGGTATTTTCAGACAGATGACTATACTCCAAGTGACTATAGGCTCGTTCGACGTCTCCCGCTGGCCGATATTGTCGTGACTTGCCGCGGAGAATGTTTACACAGTAGAGAGGCCAATCTCTATAACACACGTAAATGACAACACATAAAAGTTCGTGGCCAATTGAATCGCAGATATGTATAGGAAAGTGAAGTTTAGTCTGCTGCCAAATTAAAACGCAAATTTTGCATATCTATAAATAACACTGCCATTGATGAATGGGAGATATTTTAACAATGCGCAATAAGGGCTTACCTGCGATCTTAACACACCTATACATCGGCGTGGTATATTTATACAGCGTGCAGAGTCACGCTTGCTTACAGTAATCTAAGAAACTAATAATATGTTTTGGCTGAACATTTTCTTCAGAATAATTCTGGTCGGTGAGAAACCGATGTGTTATTATTAATATTATATGAAAGTAATTTTATATATAATTTTCGAATTTGTGAAATGTCGCTAAGATAAACATACGTGTTTACAAATCATGGAGTCTGGTAGTTAGTTACATTCGTAGGAGTTTCTGCTTGTATTTTAGATTTTTAGAGTAAGTTATTTTATTTTAACATACAGCGTTATACCGCACATATTTCATAAGTTTTTATTTGACGGTGCACGCTGTGCTTTTTATCTCCCTTTCCTCACTTTTTTTTTTTTTTTTTTTTTTTTTTTTTTTTTTTTTTTTTTTTTTTTTTTTTTTTTTTTTTTTTTTTTTTTTTTTTTTTTTTTTTTTTTTTTTTTTTTTTTTTTTTTTTTTTTTTTTTCGTAGAGAGGTACTTGTAAAATATTACAATTCACTGAGCACGGAATATGAGACAGTGTATTTAAAAAGTTTACATAAATATATTTTTGTTCTGATGACTGTTATTCAAAGCAACCCTAACGTATAGAGGAAAAAACCAAAATTATTTTTCACTGAAAGGTTAAACCCGCGATCGAATGGGCAACATACAATATTTATGGAGTGAAATTCATTCTCTACGTCGATATGAAATGTACTTAAAATATTAAGTTCATTTTCGTTTCCGTGCGTTTTGTCATAACTCTCAATTCCGATTGTTGTCTGTAATTTTCTCTAAAAATGTATGCACGTGCCACTTAAAACGCGCGTGAACTTATTACTGTAGAGCAATAATGCATGACATTAATAACTTTATTTATTTATTAAGTCACGCTTCTCTTCTCAGACAGCGATAATTCAGAAGCCAACGAAAAACAGCCACTCAGAGAAATAAGCTCTTCGTATGTTTCTTGATTCACAATGCTTTAGAACTATCGTCATACATCCAGATGTGGCATTAGTAACTCGTTAGCATAAAACCATTTACTCACTGTAAATAACAGTTCCTTTGCCACAGAAAATGTCTCTTACTGTGTTACTGCAAAAGAAAATGTTTAAAATTGAGTGACAGCAAAGTAATTGCGCCGATAAGAGAATATTTCTTTAAAATTGACAGTAATGACAGCAAATATTGTGTAGTTATAAAGTTAGTTTAATCAAAATCTTCATGGTGGATCTAGTTACGGTATTTAAACACAAGCTTTATGTTGAAAAACATTACTATCTGTGCTAAAAAAAAAAACTAATATTACCTTAAAAGAACATATTATAAAGAAAAAAGTATATTGACACCAAACATTAGTTTTTCAAATTTATCTTTGGTGTAAGACAAGATTTCTTTACCGAAAACTAAATATTTTTGAAAATATATTTCTTTGTTGTAAAGACAACGTTTTTACTGTGTATATCTTCTAGCTAAGGGATATTCACTGTTATGCGAGGTTTTCTAGACATATTTCGCATATCCAGATCGTAAAGGCACCAGACGTACTGTCGTTCCAGCCACGTGACAGTTTAAACCAAAGCCTTTACGCTCAAGGCATTAGCTACACAGAATAAGGAAGCCACCATTCCAACATAAAAGTATTCTTGTATGATACTAGCAGTCCCCGCGGCTTTGCTCACGAGTATTATTCGTAACTGATAATATTTACTTTAATTGAAAAACCTCTTTGTACACAAGATTGGTACTTCAGTCATCAAGTGTTAGAATGTCCAAGCGGCTAGTTGAACTAATTCTGCAGCAGGATAAGTAGCTATAGCTGTCCACACGAAAAGCAGTCTAAAGTTTGTCCTTGCCACTAACGGCGACTTCGCCTGTGCCTTATTTATTGCCCTGCAAATTTGACGTTGTGGGGTAAATACAGACACCTAAAGGTGCTCGGTACGGTATGCTAAACAGTGAGAAACATGTGTACTGTTATTGATCATTATTCAGAGAAAAAATTAAGTTAAAGTATATCGTTTTCGGAAGTATGTGTCGTAAAGTCGTATAATTGTCTAAGACATTTAATATATATAAAAAACTTTTAACTTTTTAAAGAAAAAAATCTGGAAAATAAGCCTTTTTTTAATGATTTAGTTAATTATAGTGGAGTAATGGAGTACGAATAACACATAAATCCATGTCTTAGACTTGTACCTTACCATGCTCTATAGTATGTTGCAATCGGAACATTTCTGGAATAATTATAATCCTGTAAAAACATCAATTAAAATTAAATAATCTCAATTTTTTACCCGACGAAAGCAGGACATCTACTTGTGGAGATATGTTGCTTATATCCCCAGTACCTCCAGTGAACGCGGAGCAGTTATGCGAGGATAAGAAGTGGCAACTCATGTTACCAAAACTGACAGGGATTATCTGCAGGGCCCGATCTATCAGCTAGAGACCGATTCTCACGAAAATGCCTTCAGTCGGGCGGTAAAGACGAGTGAGGTGTAAT
>PNEQ01126187.1:0-71344 GCA_003012365.1 Medauroidea extradentata
GTTAGGTCGGGTTAGGTTAGGTTAGGTTAGGTCGGTTTAGGTTAGGTCAGATTAGATTAGGTCGGTTAGAGTTAGGTTAGGTCGGGTTAGGTTTGGTTTGGGTTTGGTTAGGTCTGGTTAGGTTAGTTCGGGTAAGGTTAGGTTTGGTTAAATCGGGTTTGGTTAGGTTAGGTCGGGTTAGGTTAGTTCGGTTTAGGTTAGGTAGGGTTAGGTTAGGTCGGATTAGGTTAGGTTGGGTTAGGTTAGGTCGGGTTAGGTTAGGTCGGGTTAGGTTAGGTCGGGTTAGGTTAGGTCGGGTTAGGTTAGGTCGGGTTAGGTTAGTTCGGGTTAGGTTAGTCCGGGTTAGGTTAGGTTGGCTTAGTTTGGGTTAGTTTAGGTTAGATTGGGTTAGGTTAGGTTGGTTTATGTCGGGTTAGGTTAGGTGGGTTTAATTTAGGTCGGGTTATGTTAGGTCGGTTTGTATTAGGTCGGGTTATGTTAGGTCGATATAGGGTAAGTAAGGGATAGGTTTAGTAAAGGTTAGGTTAAGTAAGATTTGGTTAGGTTAGGTCGAGATAAGTTAGGTTGGGTTGGGTCAGGTCGGGTTAGTCTAGCTTAAGTTAATTAGGGACAATTACTTTTTATTAGTCAATTTAATGCATACTGGAGGAACTTAGTTTCTATAAAGTGTAATAAAGTGCAACATAATGCAAGAGAGTGCAACTTAGTGCAAGAAAGTGCAACATAGTGCAAAAAAGTGCAACTTATATTATTGCAAAATATTTTTAGGAAGTGGTAGAATGGGTTTGATTAGGTTTGTTAGGTTAGGTTGCTTTATGTGAGGTTGGGTTAAGTTAAGTTGGGGTGGGAAGGTAGGAATAGGGATGGTTGTGGTAGGGTTAGTATCATTAGGTTATGTAGGGTTACGTTAGGTAGTGTTGGGTTAGGCCTGATTCACAATGCGCAGGTAGCAGTCGACTGCCGCAGTCGGCAGTCGAATACAATTCACTATGTGCAGTACAGCAGTCATTATGTTTTTTGCATTATTTTTAAAAACTGCTATTTAATAATCGGCCATGTTTTGAACATATTTTTTAATTTGTAAAATTGCTTAATTTGCTTTTAGAGCAATATAAAATCTCTTAAAACAATATTTGTTTACATCACGTGATTACGAGAGTAACGCCTGATTGGTTGGAATGTTTCGGCAGTCGGCAATCCAGCAGTCAGAGATAAAGTTCGCCATATCCGACTGCTGAACTGCGGACTGCACATTGTAAATACACACATCTTAATGTACATATTATTCTCTGACAGCCGACAGCGGACTGCCGACTGCGCATTGTGAATCGGGCCTTAGGTTGGGTAAAATTATGTTGTGTTGGGGTAGTTTTGCTTAGGTTTTGCAGGATTAGGTTATGTTAGGTACAGTTAGGTTGGGGTAGGTTAAGTTAGTTTAGATCACGGTCGTAGAAGAACAGGTCAGGACACTCGCCTATCTAACAATGTATTTTGCTTGACCCCCTTGTTGTTTGGCTGTAGTACGTCAAGTTACCGAGAATATTGTGTTTTATTGGCGCTTCTGTTAGGGCAGTCGGACTCAAACTCCGCCCACTTTTTTCCATTGTTTGATTTATAAAGTAAATAAAGATTGCGGGAGCCTTTTCTTAAATTTGTGAGCGAAGAAAGTATTTCATAAATTGATAAAAATTACGTTTTGATAAATTGTTTATCTTAGCGGAAAGGAAGTGGGCGGAGTTTAGTTCGATCGCCCTAACTGAATCGCCAACAGAACACAATATTCTCGGTAACTTGGTGAACTACAGCCAAACAACAAGGGGGTCAAATATCCAGGCGATTGTCCAGACCTGTTCTACGGCCGTGGTTTAAATTAGGTTTGGTTGGGTAGGGTTAGTTTAAGTAGGCTTTAGTTATATAGTGTGATCATTGAACAATTCCTGAAATGGGTTCGTAATACAAACATAACAGTTTTTTTGGATATACGACAAAGCGGGCGAATATTACCATATTGCATATATGACTACACTCCTTTCAGGAATTGTCTGTACGTTTCATTTAATGTATGTTGACTACAGCTTACTGGCTTGTAGTCCTATTTTTTGTTTTGTTTTAATAGCATGTTTTTCGGCAATACCACAACATTTGTTTGCAATGGCGTAGCCTATGTCTAAAAAACTGTTCTGTTTTTAGATAGTTTTGGTAGGATAAACTTGGCGAGAGTTAGTGCATGCTGGTGCAACACAGTGCAGGAGAGTACAATTTAGTACAAGAAAGTGTACCTCAGTGCTGGCCAGTGCAGATCAGTGCAAGTTAGACTTAAGATGGGGTAAGTGATGTAAGAGAAGGAATGGATACAGTAAAAAATAACGTTGGGTAACATACGGGTTAGGTTATATATTGATTAAGTTAGGTAGGTTAAGTAGGGTAAGTTAATTAGGGTTAGGTTAGTTATTAGGCTAGTTTACATTAGGGTTGGGTTTGATTAGGTAGAGTTTTGCTTAGGTTATGGTATGTTTGTGTCAGGTTAGGTAGGGTTGTATTAGGTTAGACTGTGTTAGCTACATTTGGTAGCATTGGTCATCTGGCAGTGTAACTTAGGCAATTTAAATATTATTTTTAATTGTTTGTAATCGTTTATTATTGTTTTTTTTTGTAATTGAAGTCTTGTATCAAAACTATTTGAACCTAATAGTAACTTTTGAAAATTTCTTCACTCAGCACAAATACAAATAATTTTGAGTAGGCAATCTTACTCTATAATGTCAAAGTACTGGTTACTGGTTTCAGAGGACTCAGTATCTGCCCTTCAAAAGAGTTGCAGTTGGTTACAGTTTTTTTGTGATAATTTGTATATCCACGAAAAGAACACAAACTCCAAACTACGTCGCTTTAGTTTAAAAACTTTGGCACGTTTGTTAGAAACGTCAATTTTGGGCCACCAAAACGGCAACAAATGGCTTTTCTAGACTGCAGTATATGGAAACATAACAGGATTCTAGTCAGTAAGCGTGAGATTTTAGTCAGCGAGTAACGTCGAGGTCTCCAGTGTTCGTGAGGGGTGACATGAGATGAGTATGGCGCATCGCCGTAATGATAGGGCAGACTGTAAAAAGGGAAGGGGGGGTGTTGATATTTCCTCGAGAGGACCCTCCAATCAACGGCGTCGTCCGGCACGGTTCCCGCCGGGAATCGAACCCGGATAACCTTGGTGGGAGGCGAATGATCTGACCATTCGGCCACCGCGGCCCCAACCGGATTCGAAAAACACAAGTATAGTAACGAGCGTTAGACTTTGAACTATGCTGCCCACAAATAAAGGAATGTGGTCACCGCTTAAATTCCTATAGGATAAAGGATAATAGTAAATCACTACACGCCAGCTGAGTCAACTTGAGCGGAGAGGCGATAATGCATTATATACGTCGGTCAACAGCATCCTTACCGCTCCTACCTCACACACACAAACATACTGTATATAGGAAGGCCCTATAAGAGTGTTCGAAAAAAAGTGTGCTATATTGCAGGAACAGGTCATACACACCAAAAGAAAGAAACAATGTCTAATAAACCTAGCCCGTAAGTTGCACCCTTTAAGAGGTATGTACACTTTGTGAAAATTACAATAGGAGGGTCCTTTGTGGTTTCCCTCGTAATGAAATACGTGCCATATGCTGGAAATAGATAGTACACATCAAAACAAGACACGAATATCTGATAATATGATCAGTAAAATGCACCCCTTAAGAGATATGTACACTTTGTGAAAATTACAATAGGAGACATTGTTTGTTAATTTTGGTGTGGTTAACCTGTCCCTGCAATATATATATATATATATATATATATATATATATATATATATATATATATATATATATGTGTGTGTGTGTGTGTATGCACTAGGCGTTATTTACATAATTTTTGTTATTTTACTGCTAAATTATAAGAACTGTCGTAATGGCCGTTTCCAAATTTTCAAGGAAAAATCTGTACCCCTCGAATCCCCACGGCCTTTCACAAATGATTCCTTTAGTTGAAAGGTTGCAATCAAGGATTTGTCTGCTTTGGTATTATTTTGGTTCTATAACTGTATACGATAAAGTTGGCAAATTACATTAAAGATTTTCATGTTGTTTAAATATTGTTGCAGTTATACGTATAGAAAAAATAAAACACGTCATATTTACTTTTATTTAATAAATATTAATTTGGTTGAATTAAATACAGGTCACATTTTTAACCTTCAATTCTGTTCCAGAGAGACAAGAGGGGTAGGTCAAAATTGTTAAGCATACTTTTTGTAATGGATTGAAAAAATAATATTTTTGTATTGTAGCAACAGGAACTCATTATTTAAAAATACTCATGACTTAAGTTTAACCTTGTAAAAGTTACGCGAAATACAAAGATATTATATTTAATAAAATCGTTAGCGTTTATGGACTACCCCTTCTGCTTCTCCGGCAGACAAATGTTACAACATAACTACGCAGTTATGTAAATATTTATACCAAAAATATTTTCTTGGCATTTGTATTTGTACTTCAATTTTTCTCCTTATTAATTACGCTTCAAAATATAAATAATGAGTCTAACAAGCAAATTACGAATGAACTGTATAGTAAAACGGGTGCGAGATGTACAAACACATCAAGGTATACGAACCACACAGCATTTGTCACGGGATGTGTGGAGGGGTGTATTGTCGTCCATTATAGGGCGGTTGTACAGAAAAAATTGCCGAAGTAAGGTTAGTGTAAGTTTGCACAGTCACGTAACCAGATTTTGTCGATCGCCAGAAATTAGCTGTGGTTTGATCACGGTATAAAACGGCAGAGTCTGATCACTCGCTTTGTAAAAATGGAAGGTAAATGTCGAAAAAAAAAAAAAAAAAAAAAGGTTCTTCACGAGATGGGCGCACAAGTGCTGCGTATTTTGTGCTCCTAAATTGATACATGGAATATTATGTTTTACATACACAGGCAAAAAACTTAATATGGCGGGAATCAATATTAAGCCTACGTATTTCACACACTTTTGGATTTTTAACTAAATGCTACAAAAGTACGTAATGCATATTTAAGTCGTTAACTTTACTTATATTTTACGTCTATATAATATTACATTATTTATAAAATAATAAATAATATAAAATTTGACGTATATTATGTATATCTATTTGTTATATATTAAATACTTTACTAAATGCGACGAGTGCAGTATGTATGTACGTATGTATGTGTGTGTGTATATATATATATATATATATATATATATATATATATATATATATATATAGAGTGTGTGTGTATATATATATATATATATATATATATATATATATATATATATATATATATATATATATACACACACCTATAAATTGTGCGAATTGTGTGGGAGAGGGGGTGTATGTGTAATCGTTTCGTGTTGTTTCGTCGCTATTTTTAACCTTGTAAGTTTTTTTTAATTATAAACAACGGGCCTCAATGAGCCAAAGGTTCTTGCAAAAGAGGCAATATGTACATTACAAATTTGCTGGCTAAGCCATGGGCATGAGTTGTTGTACAATTGTAGTCTATATTTACATGATACTAATCTGAAATAAAAACTAACATTTACATTTATAACAACAAAAAAAGAAGGAAGAGAGTAAAAACCTACATGGATTACGTACCCCTACGTGTACAAAACACTGTGGTAAATGAAGTCTCCTATTGTACTGCATAAGTGTCATTCTTTTATAAATGTGTTTATATAAATTTTTTAAAGGTTAATAATATTTAAATGTTTGCACCCAATTTATAAAATTTTCTGACTACTTGCATTCATTTTAATGTATTTTTGAAAACTTGAAATTGTTTGTTATGTTTATGTATAATAACTCGTATTTCTTTTGTTTTTTATGTATTTGTGTCAGTCTTGAAATTTGAAGTATTTGTAACAAGTTGTAACCTATCTATTCTGATTTATTTATGACAACTCCACTCTAGTAAGTGCTAGAAATACGAGAGGTTATGTAAATGAATAAATAAATAAAAATAGAACGCATCATAATCGGGTTACATTTTGTGCGCTCAAACTAACGTCTTTGACCTTCCCAGACTAACTTCGTGATTTTTTATAACCGCCCTATAACGCATATTTCAGAGATTCCTGAGTTTCAACTGTGATAGAAATAATTGTTTTTCATTAAAATTCCTAATCATTCTATTTTTTCTTACGTTAACGTGATACGAATTACTTCCAACAACTCAAGTTTTATTTTCCTAGAAACTCTCTTCCTTCCTCTCCACATTTTTTTTTTTTCCGCTCGTCTTGCGTTACTGAGGACCTAGATCCTGCACAAAACCGGTTCGACCAGCACGCGATCTCTTGAGAAAGCGCTGAACTTCCGGGACGTGGCCATTCGTGACGTCTGGACAATCCCTGCCTTTGTTTGCAGTAAAAACTTCATGTTTCGTAAAATATTTCATTTACTACTCCAAGGAATGCTATGAAAAAAAATCATGAACATCAACAGTTATAACGCGGACTAAGTTACGTAGCGATTTTGCAAAATAATGCCTACAACGTCCACAAAAAATATTTTCACCTGCCGGAGACGTAGTGCCATAAGAAAAGCATTGGGAGGAGTAGTTTCGTTTCGATTATAAATGTTTTTAGGGTAACCGTAAAGTCCAGAGTCATTTATATAAACTTATAAAGATAATATTATGTGTAACAAAGTTACGAAGGGATTTTACGATATAGGCCCGGGTTTGGGTTTTAAAAAATATTTTTGCAAGGACTGTAGAAACTCGCACCTAAGCCCTTAACAAACAGTGTTTTGAAATGCAACCAGCCATGAAATCATTTCGTGAAACTCAAGGGACCCTGTACTAATACCCTCTACACCACGGTCTTAGACCAAGCTCTAAACAAATGTATACTATAAAAATATTTGTAAACTTACGATACTGATGTATAGGAGTGCTAAGAGCCTGTGTCTATCACACTGCATTTTTCTTAATTTCTCCATGGCTCCGAGTTCGGCAAGATTCATTCGATAATATTATCGTTCATTAAGCACATTGTATCAGGGGCGTCATTTGGGGCTACAGGGGGGGGGCAAATGCCCCCCCCCCTGGATTTGGAATTTTTGTGTATAAATATATTTTTTGTATTTTTAAATGTAAATAATGCTAACTTAAGGACATAAAACTGAAGTTTTACTATTAAAGTATATAATTTATACATGCTTAATTAATAAAAAAGATGCCTTAAGGTCACAGTCGTCAGAAAACAAAGTCTTGCCCCCCCTGGAAAAACCTGAAATGACGCCCCTGCATTGTGTTCGACGTATTAAGAGCGATAACGTAGTAAAAATTCATATTTTTATATTTGCACAGCATAGTGTTCGTTTTATATAAATTTCTTGGGACTAAAATTCCCCCTTGTAATAATTTTTTAGTTCCCATAGTCTTCTTATAGCAGCATGTCAAAGTCAGAATTTGCAGGTTACGAGAACATAGGTCTAACGAAAACGAACTGACTTACTCAAATGAAATAATTTGCACTGAAACTAGATCTTATGGACTATATGATAAATGATTTAAAAACGCACAAAGAAATTCCTTTGTACTTTTTTTAAAAAAAAATCTGAAAACTATGGAAATTTACGTCATTCATGTGAATTTTTAAAAAAGACAAAATTACTTTGTTGTGTGTTTTTAAATCTTTTAGCATATTGTTCATAGTATCTTATCTCAGTGTAAATTATTTCATTCGAGTAAGTCACTTGGTTTTTGTTAAACCTATGTACCCGTAACTTGCAACTTCTGACTTTGACATGCTGCTATGTGAAGACTATGAGAGTTAAAAAAAATTATTACATGGGGTAAATATAGTCACAAGTAACGTCTAGAAAACGAACACTATGTCGTGCAAAAACAAAATTATTGATTTTGACCACGTGAACTAGTTAAACTAATTAAAAATTTAAGGTAATAACTCTCTCTCACAACAACATTTGGACTAAATCACTCCTAGTACCAATTTAATCCACTAATACGCACCTTATCGTAAAATTTAACGTTTCTATTAAGAGACATTGCGGATGATTCATTGCAGCCGTAATTTATTAAAACAAAATGGATAACTTCAACAAAACAGGTGACACAGCCTCTTTAAGGATCACCATCTGTGGTCACTCCGGCAGCAGTGGTTTTTGCAAACGCGCTGCAAACAGTTTGCTGCAGTTTACAGTTATTGGCTACCTGAGTAGCGAGGTAGGTTACAAGGTTCGGTTACAGGGAAATGATGATGTTTGGTAATTTCCGTTTCTGTATAATGCAAAGGCAGACCTGGGTTGTAATTTAGCGCGTAAATGTAAAGAAGTTCACGTTATGTAGCACGCTATTTTCAGATTAGCATATGAAAATAACAATTCAAAGATAAATTTTGCAATTTCCCGCCCGAACCAGGCAATTTCGGTAACAAATAATCATTTTCACGCTTCCTTGCAAATGCAAATGTTCCACTGCAAACACTTCTAACCGGCTTATTACCGATTCAAACGCAAAAAATGCCTAATGCTGATCATTTGCTCTCTTTACAAACTAAAATATGGTATGTTTCCCATATTGTGTACGGCTTAATTACTTCATCTCATATTTTGGAAGTTTTTTTCTGCGTAAGCTTGGTAGACGGAAGGAACATACTACCCATCTTGTGAACCAACCAAATACGCAACTAAAAAATAATTTCCGTTCCACATAAATCACTAAAAATGTGGCTGGCTACCTGATTTAACGGCCAAGATCAATGCCGGCCGTCAGATTTTAAGTGCGTTTAACAGCTGTCGCCGCATATTTGATCGAAACCTGGTTGTCTTACCTCTTTTTCCCGAGATTGATGAGTTCACGCCGTTCCCAGCACATCTGCTAGTCCTCCCCTCCCCCCTTTTTTAAACTCTTGTTTACCCCTAATTTTACATCGTAACTTTTACCCATTCTTCAACTACCTCTTCCTTAGTTCACTTCAGCTGTGAGGCGAACATCTGATGT
This sequence comes from Medauroidea extradentata, assembly GCA_003012365.1. NCBI lineage: Eukaryota > Metazoa > Arthropoda > Insecta > Phasmatodea > Phasmatidae > Medauroidea > Medauroidea extradentata. The sequence goes on from PNEQ01126187.1 coordinate 9,048, forward strand.
CAGAGTTAAGGGCGCTGCCTACCTGAGCGTTTGATGCTTAGAAGTCTCGGAGACATAAGGTCGACCTTGAAGCGTTTTTTAAAATACAAATAATTTTTATTCTTTATTTTTATGAGCATGATATTGTAACCTGCAATGTCTTTATCCACTGTGATTTTTTTGAGTTTGGTGTGTCAGTTGGTTTTAGTGTAGTCCTTAAAACGGAAACATGTAAAGTATTACTTTAACAAGCCATTACGCGAAAACTATGAGAGATAAAAAAATTTCATAAGAGCCAAATTTAGTCAAATTTTGTGTCTAAAATTTTAAAATAAGAAAAAAAAAATATCCGGTACAAAAAAAAAAAGGTGATGAAAAATGCGGTAGCCCTTTTAAGGAGGCCGCATACCCCACGCTTCAAATGCGTTGCTGTGTGTTCGTAAACAGGTTTTTTCTACGAAAATATTCCACGTGTGCCCATTGTGCCAACGTACGGATTGAAAACAAACTTCAGACAAGGTCGGACCCTCATTTTTAAGACGCCACGCTCGTTTAAAATACTGCTTCCAAGCCCTCCAATACGGCAAAAAACGGCCTTTTCAGACTCCCGTACTTCAAAATATACTAACAGTATGTGTGTGAAACTCAGATTTCGACCTGCACTGAATTAAGTTGTAGACTTTCCACCAATAAAATCATATGGTCACCGCTTAGTGTCCCACAGTAAAAATCGTTCGGCGGGGAGCTTGCACGCTAGTTCAGCGCTTGGCTCGTTTAGGCGACGCGGCATTTGATGCGCGCTTCAAGGTCGACCTTACTGCTCTGTCGCTTTTGAGCCTCTCGCGAGTAGGTAGGCGGCGCCCTTAAGGCTGTTCAAGTGCGATAAAATCATAATTTTATATCTCTATGAAATAGTGTTAGTTTTGTAGACAATACTTTAGAGTACAGTTTCCTCTCACGAAACAATTTTACCTTTCATAGTTTTCTCATAACAGTGCACCAAATTCAAAATTTGCTTGTTCTGTTGCCATGCAAATAGTGAAAACCAACTGACCTACTTGAATAAAATAATTCACTGTGATATTACATCCCATGAACTATGCAATAAAGTATTTAAAAGACCATGACGCAATATTATGGAATTTTTAAAAAATCGCAAAACTTCAGGAAAAAAAGTTGAAAATTCAGCAATTTTTTCAAGTGCAAAAAATTTGCACAGGATTGTTTAAAAATGTTTTATTACGTAGCCCGTGGCATGTTATTTCACTGTGAATTATTTCCCTAATGTAAGTCAATTGGTTTTCACTATTTGCGTGGCAGCAGAACATGCCAATTTTTTACTTTGACGCACCATTATGAGAAAACTATGCGAGTTAAAATTGTTTCGTAAGAGGAAACTGTATCCTCAAGTATCGTTTACAAAACTAATACTATTTAATATAAATATAAAATTATGATTTTATCGTACTTGAACGCCCTTAAGGGGGAAGTTCAGAAATAATTTTTATATTTGTACGAAATATTGTTTGTTTTGTAGACTAAACTGTGACTATTTTTCACAGCAATTAACATTTTCTAGATTTCACAGTTTTTGTATAGTTGCAATTAAAAGCAAAAATTTGCATAAAATGGTTTTATACAAGAAATGAAAACTTACAGAAACGAAATAATTCCCATTGAAGAACTGTGTAGCCGGCTACAACTGGACATGTATAAAAACATTGCATTGCAATTTTTGTATTTTTTTTAAATATATGAAGTTGACAATTTCTTATTTAAAGTTCATCAATTTCTTTTAAATACAGAAAACATTCAATGCGGTTTTTTATTTACATCCAGACGTAGCCAGCGATACTATTCTCCAGTGGGAATTTTTTCATTTTTGTATGTCAGTTGGTTTTCGTTTCTTTTATAAAACCGTTCTATGCAAATTTTGGCTTTGACACACCATTATACAAAACTATACAAGCCAGAAAATTTATATTGTTGTAAAAAAGTCACAATATATGCCTATCAAACAAACAAAGTCTCGTACGTATATAAAAATTATTAAAGCAACTAACATTTTGCAGGGAGGCCTCCCTAAGCGGTGACCGTATAATTTAATTGGTGAAAAGTCTGAAGCGAAATTAAGTGCACATTGCAAACCGAGTTTCAAATACATCCGGTTAGTACATTTTGAAGTACGATAATCTGAAAAGGCCGTTTTTAGCTATGTTGGAAGGATTAGAAATAGCGTTTATAATGAGCATAGTGTCATAAAAAAGTTAGGTTCCTACCTTGTCTGAATTGTGATTTCTTTACGTACGTTGCCACAATGGACACACGTGGAATTATTGCGTATAAAATCCTATTAACGATCACATTGCAACGCATTTGAAGCGTGTAGTAGGCGGCCGCCTTAAGAATGCAACGTGGTAGATAAATGAACGCTGAAAATATCAATTGATTTCTACGCTTTTTTCGAAGCCAATATGGATAATATACTCAATGACAATCCTAGATAATGGTATTTGCCAACTTTATGAATTACTAATTCGTTACGCGTGATCTCTTGTGCTGCAGTTAAATGCACGAGGTTCCGGCGTCAGAGATTGTACCTCAGCAGTTCGTAACACTGGAAACAATTTTGTTTAAAACGTTGGCTAAAACTATTGTCTAGGATTGCAATTGTTTGATTTTCGCAAACTGGCTTCAATAAATCCACAGTTATAGATTAATGCTTTTAGCATGGAATTATGTACCACGCCCTCTTAAGGCCATGGTCTTTTATTACTTCAAATAATTGCAAACAAATGGAATATTTTTTAACCAAATACTTTGAAAAAAAATTTGAGACTGTGTACAGTCATACGACACACAAATTTACCAGAGCGTTTTTTAAAATAATGTACCGTTTGCTAGCAAAAAATTATTTCGCTTAATTTTGGCTGATTTTGACAACAAAATATGTGATATTTCAGGGGAAAAAATCTAAAAATCCGTTTCGTGTGTTGCAACAGAAAAATTCAGCTACAAACGATGATATGTAAGTGTTAAAACTGTTAGAACGAATTTTTGATATATGTATTAATTTGCGCAGAAAAAAAATATTTCTGAACCCACTGTAAAACTAAAGAGGCGCTTATATGGCACGTTTGAGGGACGGAAACTGGCAGGTGATAAGAGCTAGACTAGTTCATATGTCTACAATAGTGTCGTCTTTATGCGCGGAGCGCGAAAACGGCATGCAGTGTTTTGGCCGTTGGTTTTTTCTTATGGGACTTTAATAAACTGTGACGCTACTATTTTACTTACACAAAGTGCGAAGTAAAGTTTAACACATGCTTCTCTATTTTTGTTTTGCGAATCCGTTTTTTTTTTTTTTTTTTTTTTTTAAAGTGAGAGTAGCCTGAATAAGTAGTTTTCAACCACTTTGAGGCGCCCCGAAGATCTAAGCATCATATCCTGTAAATAAAACTAGAGAAGCATAGTTATAAATGTGTTTTATTTTCGTAGATAAAGATATGGAACCCACGTGTAGTAGTATTTCTTAAGAAGACTTTCTCCCAACACACTGCAACAATGTTCATGCATCAGCTGTATTGGGTTATATCTCGGGTCATGCTTCTGTGGAAAATTCTCGCGGTAAAACTCGCTTAAAAGTGTTATAAGGCGTTTACGAAACATGGCCTGCAACAGTTACCTAGGTTTTCTTGGCCAGAGCGGACCAGAAGCAAGAGCCTGTGAAGAGCAAAACATTCAAAGCTCCGCGTAGTAGCGTTCTTAGGTTATTACATTTTTGGAATTTATTTTTTAAATTATGAGTAGAGAAACTTTAAATTTGCTACTATGGCGTGAATTCTATTTAACTTGCGCTAAAGTACAAACATCGCAGTTGAACTTTTATACTGTATTTAGGTCACAACCAGTACAGCAATATTTTTTATATCCTTTAATTTACTGGACTCATATCGGCCTAAATATACGTTACAACTGCCATTGTTGTACTGTAGCGCAAGGTAAATATAAACCATAGCAAATTTCACATATTTTCTGTTCAGATATTCGTAACAATTTTATTGTATTTTGAGTTTTTGAGCCATAACATTTATTTAAATTGTATTATAAAAAATTTTTATCTTCGACAAAGCATAGCATTATATTATTGGTCAACTATTTGACATAAATTATAACGGAGTCTTTCAGAAATTTGTCATGCAGAATTATTACAAGATAATTATAGACTAACTTTCACGAAACCTCTTGCAATGATTCTGCATGACAAATTAATTAGGGCCTAAAGATTCTATTATGATTTACGTCAAACAGTTTACCAAGAATAAATCCCGTGCTTTGCCGAAGAGAAAAATTGTGTAATACAATTTGAATAAATGTTATGGTCTTAAAACGGAAAATACAATAAAATTGTCAACAACTTTTCTTTAAGGTGACCGCCCGATTTGCGCTCGAACTGCGTGCAGCGTGTTCAGAGTCACGTTTTTCTCAGAGACCAGTTAACGTGCGTCTGAAATCCTTATCTACGAAACTAAAACACACTTCAGACTATGACTTTAATTCAGCACACGCATTAGAAGTATTTTTTCAAAGTCTTCAAACTTGGCTAAAATCGGTTTTTTCAGAATGTTGTTTCTCAATATACATATTATACCGAATTATTTCGAAACTGAGGTCTGAAATTTCATTGGACTTTGCTACAGGGACGGGTTAGATAAAATTATATGGTCACCGCTTATAGTCATACAGTAAAAACATTACGGCGGGAACACAACGCGCATATTTTGGACTTCAGCAGTCGCCCACACTAGCACATCATCGATCTTCGCCTCACTGACACTAGCACATCCTTCACCAGGCAGCCGCCTTAACAAGGTATTATACTTTGGTTTTGCCATATCTCTATTACACTTACCCACACGTTACTCGTCATATGTAACGACATTTTTTTTTAAATTGTAAGTTGTGTTGGAGGGCGTGGCCAGGGCCGTCGACAAGGAGGGGGGGGGGGGATGGGCAGCAGTGGGGGCAGTTGCATAGGCGCCGGGGACCAAAAAGAGGCACAGAGTCGGTCGGATTTTCAAATCGTTTTGACTTTAATGTGTACGTTTACGTAATCACACATACGTTTCCTTTTTACTGATAGTGTTTAACACATAGTTGACCATAGTAAAAATCCAAATTATAAAAAAGGGTGTATTTATTAATTTAGATATACGGGATGGTGTGGGGCCCCGAACACTTACTCGCGTAGTTACGAACTCTATTTTTTGATGCAAATATTTCAGCACCAGTTAGTTTCAATGCCTTATGTGCACATCTGCTGCCCAGCTTCGTGGTCAGTGACTTCACTTCTCAGCGTCTCGGGTCCAACCCGCACATCACAGACGTGTGACGTCACAGTAAGCTTGTTCCCATTGGCGCATTCAAATGAGAAACGACTTTCCACAAAGACACTCCACCAGCAACTATGAATAAAAACTGCATATGTGCATGTAAGGTATTGAAACAGGGGTGTTCAAATGGGGAATATTCGTAATATTGTATGGAATAGTGTTATTTTTTTGACGTAACTTGAGAGTACATTTATCTGCAAAAAAAATAGCTCAGTCAGTTTTTCGATAATGGCACTTCACAGTCAAAATTTGCACGTTTTATGTTCATACGAGCCAAAAAAAAAAAAAAAAAACCATGAACATAAATAAATGAAAAATTTACACTGAAACTGCATGTCACGGGCTATTGGATTTTTTGCCTCTTGTATCGATTTTTTAAAATAAAGAAATATTTTGTAATTAATTTTAAAACATGTAAAGCAGCAACCCGTGACACTTAGTTTTAGAGTGAAATGTTTAATTTCATTACGATCGTTGGTTTTTGCGGCTTATAAGAACAAAAAAACATGCAAATTTTGACTTTGACATTCCATTACGGGAAAACTGGCACAGCTATTTTTTTTTTATTTTCTTTCGTAGAAGAAAAATGTACTCATAAATAACGTCTAGAAAACTAACAATTTTTTATGAAAATATAAAATTACGATTTTTCCTCACCTGGACGCCCGTAATGCAGAAACCTTTTCGTGAAAATCAGAGGTCCCTATGCGTAGTGACATAGCCATCTTCAGAAGAAGGCCGCGGCCTTAGATCTGGCAACCCGGGCAGGAAGGGTCATTTTAACACTTCTTTTAGCTCTCCTAAGGCTGTGGCTGTACCTGATTTCGTTATTCTGCTCTACATAATGGCGAATCAGTGGAAGCCACTGCCTTTGGCGAGACAGACGTGTTAAAATGACTCTTCTTGCCAAGGTTGCCAGATATAATAAGGCCGCGGCATTCTACTAAAGATGGTTATGGTAGTGGTCCGGTAACGTTGTTGATGACCCGGGCGTGACAGGCCTCTTGGGCAACACAGTTGAGCACGAGATCTCTCGAATACGAGTGTGTAAAGCTGGTTTTACACGACGCAATTTATTTCTCGCTCAGCTCCTTGTGCGCAATCGCTCGTGCAATAATTGCATGCAATCTCTCGTAGTTCATTTTACACAGCGTAATTTCCCCACGCAATATACATGCAATTTGTTTTCTTCCCGCCAAAAGTTTAGAACAAATGGATAACCTAAAAGCACATGATGTACACTTACAGTGATGGAAACGTTATTAAAATAATTGTGAACCATGTAGGGACTTGGCTTTTTATCTCTTAAGTGGCACGGTAGTCTTTTCCTAGACTTCCTATACAGACGCGGCCACATATGCATTCGCGCTCAAATGTTTGCTGTGATAATTGGGTGATTTTGTGTTATGGAGGACTGGAAATTTCTTGTATTCGTCCAAAAGCTGCAAAAAACACTCTGGTGTCGATTCCATGTTTGTATGGTGTTTGTTGTTTTTGTTTACACCCACAACTACGTGTGTAAATTTACTTCAGAGAATGGCCAATCCTGTTCCACGCAACTTGCATCGAAAACTAGAGCATGTTCTATTTGCAGAAATTGCACCGCCGCTTGCATTGCATACGGCCGGCTTTACACATTGGCTCAACACCCGACCTTGGAAGGCATTGACCAGTGTGTAAATGGTGCTGGTCCGATCTTGGAATGTTGGCCATGTGTTGGAAGCTTTGCCATTCATTGTCGGTTTTTGGTCCAACCATCAAAGAGATTGGCGTATGCACTGGCGTTAACTTCGTCTGTGTTTACACATTGGTGTTGTGAGTTTACACTTTTTTTTTGTAATTTGAGAGGAAAATATTGTTATACGAAGTGTTGAAATGGATCAGTGGACATTATTCTGCACATATACATAGAGTATGAATGTATTTGCAGCAATGTCCAAATAAACTTGAACCTCAATTATCACGGAATTTAAATTCGCCGTATGAATGGTTAAAAATTAATTGAACCAGTGTGCAAATAGCGACTGGCCGTTTCTTGGTCATTGGCATTTCTTCCCTCCAAGATTGGTCTAATATTTTGGGCCGATGTGTAGATCCGGCCTATGAGGTTCAAGAATTGTGTGTCTGAGCTCCAATACAAGATCAGCATATAGCGTGGAAATTGTGCGAACATTGCGTCGTGTAAAACCAGCTTAACGACGTCGCCACCGTGTTCGGTGGAGACAATAATAAGATCTTGTTGGACCCGGCATATGCTGTCTTTGTTTATTTTGCTGGTGACATTGAGTCACCCCGCGAGCAAGTGTAGTGTCGAGGAGCGAGGCGCGCCTACTGCGGGGGCCGGGGGAGGTAGATGTTCCTGTGATCGGGGGCGGGCACTCTGGTGTCAAACTGCGCGGCGGCGGCGAGGGGGTTGGGGCGGCGAGGCGGCGGCGACAGGTCGCGGGGCTGCGTGCAACCTCCCAGCCATTCTCGCCGCCGCCGGTCGACACGAACACGCTGCAACATCAACGCAGCGTACATTTGTTGATTTCATGTTTGCTTATTTGTTTAGGCAGTTGAGGATAAATTGAGCACTGCTTACACTTTTCTGTGAGCCTTTATGCCTCCATCTTTACTATTTCAAATACGAAATCTTTCATGTATCTCAAAACTACTATAAACATTTCACAACTCTGAAAACTATACTTCTATAGCCCCAATAAATAACTTTTTAAAATTATTATAACTGGTGGGAATGACTACTTTAAATGAAGCGCCTATAATTAATTTTTATTGCTAAATTTTGAAATTTAGAGCCAGTGGTGACATAAAGCATTTCATAAATTTTTTTTTAAACTTAAGTGAGGTGACCGTTTTCTATATTTACTGATGAGAGACTGAAATCATTAATAAATTAGTTCACATTTAATCACGATTACACGGATCTAAAAAAAGTAACGATATATACTATAACAAATATGATCTCAAAATACCTGTCAACACATTCTCTGTTTCCTACATAGGTCTGGATTTATTTTTAAGCAATTAACATACAAATTTATGGTATGAAAAAAATTTCATTAAAAACACGATTTTAAGAAAACTTCCCCTCTAAGACCCAATGCGGGTGAACGAAATAAACATGGGGCAGGACAGGAATTAAAAGATGGGTGGAACGGCAGATCCCTGAGAAAACCAACCGGCCAACGGCATCGCCAAGACTCGATTCGAGATAGAGTTCATTCAAGGGCATTATTAAGGGTTTTGAATATTCGATTATTATTATTAAATATCTTAACATTTCGCGGGTTCAACGAGCAGCCGGCTAGACTGCGCAGTTCTGTGTACACTCTATCCTAAGCTATTTGTACATTGTCATCTGCTCCATCGAGAGGCCAGTTCTAGTTGTACATCTGCAAGGTTGCGCGCGAAGAATATGTATTATGAATAAATTCTGCTTTATTAAAATATTCCGCTGAATCCCCAATTGTTTTATAACCGTACTGATAATCCAGTGCCAAAACCTGCGAATGTTTTCATGCAGCTCTGCTATTGGTTCACAAGGAAGAGTTTCTCAGTCGCAAAAGTAACGGACTTGTAGAGGAGTTTGAACTGTAATGTGTTCTCAAAAGAATTCGCGATATTCCGGGTCTCTAAAGGTTAATTTTACTACCTCGTCTCATTTTATTAGACCTTTGCCGACTCCTACGCAACTAAGAAGCGTAAATTTCCCCTTGCCAAACTCGTCTGTGTGAAATTCGATACCTTCCTAACCTATGGTATACGTCATTCAGGATAAACTGAGCACTAAAAATTTAACCTTGGAAAAATGTCACTGACCATTACTGCGTATAATTCGACATTAACTATAGTTCTCTTACTGCTTGTATGGTTGGCAGTGAAATTACTCAATATAGTTCCGTGTGTTTTCCTATTCAAATACAACAATACAAAAATAAAATCAACCAAAATCGATGTAGTTGTATTTTATATAATCAATATTTTTTTTTTTATTGTACTGTATCGATTCATAGTGATTGCACAATTTATCTTACACGTGCAAACCTCAAGTGAAGTCTCCAGAGACATTCAGACCCTTACTGTCGTTAGCCGTTACGCGCGGAAAGATACGAATTGACTGAAAATAGAACTTAAGCAGGGTTTTTCTGAGTGCTCACTTTATCCTGTACGACCTATACTAACCTTATCAACGCACGCGCTATATAGTTCAGTGGCATGGCTAGAGACAATGATTTTTGGTGAAAAAAATTCTGCAACATTTAGTTTCGATGCCTCACGTTCACATCTACAGCTCTGGTACGTAGTTACTGTCAGCGTGTATTCTTGTAGTGACGTCACTCATTTGACTGTGCCAATGATAATAACGTCACTGCGACACCACACGTCTGTGATTTGCGGGTAGATCCCACATATGCTGAGAGTTAAAAACAGCCAATCTCTGACCATGAAGCTGAGCTGCAGATGTGCACGCGAGGAACTGCACCAAACACTGGGTAACATAGATGCCATACTATAGAAGACGCTACAGAAGGAGGAGATAGGCCTTCTTCCCTCGGAAGGTTTTCAAGAATATCTTAACGTTTGAAAAGGATGTATAGACTGGTGACGTTAATCCAACGAAGTTGAATACTAAGGTGGTTGCTGCTGCTGAAGAAAGTTTTGTGCTTATGTCGTTATTGTATCGTTTTGGTTTTAAGGGAATACTTTCAAGATTTGGTAAGTGGATTGTCACAAATACGTTTTTTGTATTAAGTGTAGACTGCCTAGTTCTGGTACTGTGAATTATATAAGTGATATAGACCCTCGTGTAACATTGTATGTTGGGAGTTGTTTGCTATTAATTGTAATGTTGGTCCTTCAACGGCTGTTATAAACTGTATGCAAGCTCCAGTAGTGTTCAGTAAGAAGAAAGTTAAGTTTGAACTTGGTGATGAATTGATTGTGTATGTTAAAATAGGGCGCGCAATGTGGGTGGCACAGCAAAGGCCCAACAAATTATCACTCAAACATGAACATTTTTTTACACACATTTATTAGCATTCTGAACACGATGGTAACACTTCTACACACGTAACACCAACATTACGCACAATATTTATATTCAACGTGTCCCATCACTTTAATATCTCCCATACTACCATCTAGTTTAACACACACACACATAGGTATAGCTGTACTCACGGTCAGGCGGTCCAGGCCCTGCTGCTGTAGTTTCGTCAACTTCTCCAGCCACGGCCAGGCCGAGGTAGCTGCTGGAACTGAAGCCACACTTGGCACCGGACACTCGTCTTTGACCGGCTCGCCGTCCGCTGCGTCACGAGACACGACCATCAAGTATGTAGACGTTACCAAGTTAAGGTGGGTTCACAATTGAAAACATAGTAGTAATAATTGAACACGGGTCGTTCGCACAAGAATGCGTATGTATTTCGTCAAAACACAATACAAATGTCAAGTTCAAGTAACGACAGTTGAAAAACGGTTGAAAATCTGTTTTTGAAACGAAAATATTGTGATATAAATCATTATACATTTACCGTAAAAGCATATAACTTAGATTATAAAAATAATTAAATATAATAATTTTCAGAACAAAAGCAACGCCATCTATTGACGCAACTTACAGTTCATTTGCGAATATTTCTCCAACGCTATTAACAGGTTTTTCAAGTACATTTAAGAAAAACCTGTTACTTTTTCACGGAATCCAAATACTGGAGAACAACGCTGTACTCAGAAATAAACATTTTTCGTCCTAGTATAGGCTACATAATCAGCTGGTTCTTTGCGAACGACATTCTTGACTTTGACTATAGGTTTTCAGTTTATCGGAAACGTAAAGTGAAGGCTGCTTGACTTAAGCTAAGGTTAATTCTACTACAGGATTGAAAGAAAACGTGTTTTCTTATGGGAGAGTTTGCCACGCGGAAAATTTCTACCGCTGGTTTCGCTGCTATCGCGAAGGACCAGAAAAATACAAAACTATAGTAAAATTAAATGTAAATTGGCTTGGAAAAGACAGAACTCATTTAACTTCATTTTTTAAAACAAAAATTGAAACCAATTTCGCGTTTTAAATCATCAACTTTATTTAACTTAAAATTCAGGAAAGCTCTGCGATTGGTCAGATTGCACCCATTACCAATACCAGTCCTCGAGGAGCAGAAATTTTCCCTGTGCCAAACTTTTAACATTGATATTTTTAACCAGTAGTAGAATTAATCTTGGGTTGAGTAAGACAAGTAGGGACAAGCAGGGAAATGTCTAGAGGGGGAGGGGTGGCCAAAATGAGTAGACTAAATTATATCCCTATGCAAATTATACATATTAACATTCGGTTACATACGACAACCTTCCAGCACGATAGTCGAGAGAGGCGGAACGGCACTCCCGCATACGGTGAGAGAGAGAGAGAGAGAAAAAAAAAGGGGGGGGGGGCTGGATCCGACCCACGGCTCCGGACTTCCTGATTTTGGTTTTCCAAGATCACTCCGGGCAACTACTGGAATGGTTCAGACTTTTACCCTCTTGCATCCGTATACATCTACCAAGGACACGGAAAAGACAGAGTAAAAAAAAATTGATTGAATCAAATCTGAAGTAATTTAAAGTGTCCCAGAGAAGGGACACAGGGCGGTGTGCCTCTTTGCTGAACAGCGTAGTTCATAGTACAAGTATGGTATGAACCGCTTGACTCGCTTTCGTGTGGCCCCGGGTTTGATTTCCGACCCTATCATCCAACCTACCTTTTAAGAGCTCTGGCGACAGCAAGGATAGAGTTTTACACGGCTTAGTCACGTTTGGTGATATCGCTTCCGGACAGAAAGAATTTTCTGCACTGACAAAGGAATATACTGCAAAATGAATAAATATTGCAGGAAAAAAATTGTGAATAACCGTTTTCAAGATTTTTCAGTGTGTAGGAAGTTTTTTTGCTCACAGTTTTCAGGGTATTAAAAAAAACTTCCTAAAAGATCATTTAGCAATGTGCGCGGCACCAAGATGAATAAAAAAGTCAGTGTTGACATATATGTTATATGTAGCTTCAACACGTACATCCGCCGTCGCTCTGAGGTAGGCAAGGCCCTTAAGGGTGATCAATACCCGCCATTCTGGAATAACGGAACATCTGCAATTATTTGGCCTACGAATTTTCGATGGTGTTTTTTTTCTTCGACAAGGCAGATGGAATATTTACGTACTTTGTGTAAAGTTGGCATTACTTGACTACTATTGCTTATTCTATATCTGTGACCATCCGAGAAGAAATGACTTTCTACCTTCGGACGGTTACTAGTATAAAACTTAGAAATGTAGTGAAAGTGTGACAATTTGTTGTTAGACAACTTTATTGTATTTTTAGTTTTTGAGCCGTAACATTTATTCAAATTGCATTATCAAAATTTTCTCTTCGATAAAGCATAGGATATGCACTTGGTAAACTGCTTGAAAAAAATAATAATGAAATCTTTCATTAATTTGTCATGCAGAATCATTGCAAGAGAAGTGCGAAATAGGTTGCAATAGTAAAAAAAATGCATTGGGTAAATGAACCTGGTGTGACTTAAATGTTTGTTGCAATGGGAGTTTACAATTATAATTTATTGGTTTGTGGACATACGCCATTGCTCATGTTTTTTTTTGTTGACTGAACTTGTATTGAAAGACAAAGTGACAAAGTACAAAAAACGCACAAAAAAGCACAGAAACAGAAGAAAAACTATCCCAATGTTGTTCCATCATTGTATATATATAGGCATATATACCTGATGTTCACACAAAACACCGACCAACTCCGGCAGGTGATTCCTCGTGAAAAATAAAGAATGAAATATTTAAGACGCTTTGTACGTAATCGTGATATTAAAGGAGTAATTGACCTTTGAAAATAAAATTTTAAAACTTTGATATCCCAACAAACCGAACAGTGATCGACGTAAACTGACAAAACTCAGGATATTACTTCAAGACAATAAGGCCGCCAAACCAACAGTAAACGCTAGTTGACATATTCTACCCTTACGAAAATAAAAGGGGTGGCCTCCCTTAACTTTCTGACAACTTTTTTAGGGTCAGGTTAATCCAACATTTAAGAGTGAATTATTGGGTAACTTGACCTTAGAAATAACCAAGGGCTTCTTGTAGTGACTGTCTAAGATGCATAGTCTTCGTGCAACACGCGCGTCAAGTTTTGCCGTGGTGAAACAGAGCCTAGCGTGTAGGCAACACTGCGTACACGAGTGTCTGGTTTATTCCGCAACGCCGCACAGGCGATGGTGGACAATCACTGTAATTATTTGTGTGTGTATTTATAAACTCAAGAAATCTAAAGATAGAATTCAGTCAAGAATTTGGCAACACCAAACACAAAAGACAGAAACAAGGAAATACCAGATTCCCAATATGATAAAAGATGGAAGTATACATAAATAGTGGACAGTGCACAACAAATAAAAAACAAGAGACAACACACGTTACAATCAACGAAAAAATGCAACATTTCGGGAATTGCGATCTATTCCCGTCTTCAGGCTGAGTCACAGCTGGTCGGAACACCAAGATGCCAACGAAACATGAGCAATGGAGTACGTCCACAAACCATTCGAACCTGGTGTGCCGCGTTGTTTGAGTTGCTGGAGGCCGGGCGACGAGTCGACGAGCTGCCACAGTCGCCGGCACTTGGCCATCTTGCTGTCAGACACTGGTGCGAACACCAGCAGCAGTTTGTTGTTGTCGTGCACGTCCAGCACTTCTTCGTCGTCGCTGTCCAGCCTGAGTCGCTGCGCTGTGTCCGGAGAACTGCTGCTTTCCTCATCTTCCGAGGAAGACATTCTCTCCCGCACCACGCCAACCATTTATATCTACCATAGAACAAAATAAATACGCAGCTTCCCTAGAGCAATAAAGGTATACTGAACTATCTTACCACGGAATAAACAAGGGTATCAGAAGCCAACTTCATAGACTTTTCGCGAACACGACCGCCTGTTTGTTTGTCGGGCGTCAATTGTTCTAATTGCATGTTTACGGCTTATGTGTGCCTCGCCCGCGAAAGTGTGTTTTTGTGTACTATTCTGGTCTTGTGAAGACTTTGTGTAGTAATTTTCTCATTTGAGTGATAATACATGTGTAATTTGTAAGCTACGAGCATTTTCAAATGTTTATTTTATATCTTTTCCTTGAAATACAGATAAAAATAAGCCTTGGGAGACTACCTGCTGTTCAGCAGTTAATTATTCCGAGGAAAGTTAACAAGATACGTTTTTTTTTGTCATTTCCGATGGATTCAGTAAGGTAAGCCTATGTTGTTTCAGAAATTGTTTCAATATTACGTCTCTTGTAGACAGACTGCAACGAAATAAATATTTCATGTTTTGTTTATCACTTGCAAATTACCGTACTACAGATTGTAGGTGTTGACACTTATGTAAAATAAAATTACATATTTGACTGCTGTAACGTAACTGTATTTTAAACATGCAAAAACTTGGTTTAATAGCACGGTAAAATACATTACCAATTATGTAAATGTTTACATAAAAGCACTGTCACAACATGACGGACAACACTAGCCAATCAGCGCCCGAGTTTGCTGACAGCAGAGGAGCCGACAGGCTAGTTCCTGATCTTAAAACATGGATAATTAGAGATAGCTTGATGCCTTTGTTGTGATACCCCTTTGTAAAGACCTTGAGAAATAAGATTTATTGACTATTGAATCTTTTACAATCAATACACAACATATTTATTTTTATTCATTCTTTAAATTACTGGAAAACTAAAATCCCAAGACAATGTAAACAGAACATGTAAACAAACTCTTTATTTTACATAAAAATTAAAGGGAATAGATGGATGCTGGTAATATGCGACAGCGAATCATTCTGCATATGCTTCTTTAAATGTGAGTGATATTTAAATACAACATGCTCACCGCCATGTAGTAATAATTAAGAAACTTGTTTCGCTCGGTGCCCATTAACAGCCAACTTTATGAGTGAATATTTATCCAGAATTACTAATTCGTTATGCGTGATCTCTTGCACCGTAGTTAAATGTGCGAGGTTCCGGCATCAGAGATAGTGCCCCAGAAGTTCATGGAAACAATTTTGTTTGAAACGTTGGCTAAAACTATTGTCTAGGATTGCTATTAATTAATTTTCACATATAAGCTTCAAGAAATCCACAGTTATAAATTAATGCTTTTAGCATTGAATTATGTACCATGGGGCACCGCAAGGATCAATACTTGGACCGTTATTATTTATTCTGTATATAAATGATCTTCCAAATTTTTTACCGCATGAAGTAACCCCAGTGCTGTTTGCAGATGATACTAGCATTCTGATCACAAGCGAAAAACAAAATTCTCTGGTAAACATAATGGATTCAGTCTTAGAAAGTTTATCCACATGGTTTAAAGCAAATAAGTTAATCTTGAATATTGATAAAACTAATATTATTGAATTCCTAACAAAAAATAAAGCCAGTTGCAATCCAGTGGCCCGAGGACACAAGGTTCCTTGGTCTTACAATAAACAAATCATTGTGCTGGAATAAACACCATGAAAAGTTATTATTAAAACTAAGTTCAGCCTGTTTTGTACTGCGAAATCTCAAAAAAGTCATGGATTTGGAAACAATGAAACAGATTTACTATGGCCTGTTTCATTCAATCATGACATATGGAATAATTTATTGGGGAAACTCTGGTTTAGCAGAGAGGATTTTTAAATTGCAGAAGAAGGCAATTAGAATAGTATATGGCTCAAACAAGTATGACACGTGTAGACCATTATTTACTAAATTAAACATCTTAACTTTAACAGCACAGTATATATATTCATTAATGTGCTTTGCATATGAAAATAGAAATCTTTTCAGAGTAAATGAAGCTGTTCATGGTCATAACACTAGAAATAAAAAAGACTTTCATAAACCACAAAACAATTTGATGATATATAAAACCAGTGTTTTTTACTCAGCAACAAACATATATAGTTATAGACCTGTTACCTTAAAACAACTTTTTGAAAATAGTAATAAATCATTTAAATCCAGCCTAAAAATTTTCCTACATGCACACCCCCTATATTCTATGACTGAGTACAGTATTTTGATATCAAAATAGGTGACACATGCTACTGGTGTTAAAATTAATTTAAAATGAAATTTTTCCGTGTATGCATTACTGAATTGCTTATGAGATAAATATTTTATTTGGCTTTTCCCTGCTGTTTTATATTATGGTAGGCCTATGTTGTAGTTTATTTTACAAAAAAAAAACTGTGCTTGTAAAGAAATATGTTTTTGTGTTGTATGTAGCTTATGTGCACATATATGTATAATTTTAAAATTATGTTATCCAAACATGTAAGTTTCTCTGTGTAATTCTAATTGTATATAGTTTACTGAATTTTTTTTTTTCCATATACGTACGTAGTTTTGTAAGTAAGGGTTTTTTTTTCTTCTCTTTCGTAGATCTAAATTGTATATCTGAAATTTGTAACATCTATAACTTTGAAAATTGTCAATGCAAATATAGTAATTTTGTACATATCTGACGTGTCCTATACTGTAACATTGTACAGTCCAAAGGATGAAAAATAAAATACAAATACAATACGTCCTCTTAAGGGCGTTGCCTACCTATATGCCACGGCAGGAGCAAGCATAGGGTTTTAGCGGTTAAATTATTTTCCACCTGACTCCGTAAAGGATGAAGTTACATATACGCTACCACTGACTTTTTGTTCGCCTAGGTAAGGATAATTCTACTACAGGTTAGAAAGAAAATACGTTTTCTTATGGGAGAGCTTGACACAGGGAAAATTTCTGCCACTAGTTTCGCTTCAATCGCTAACGTACCAGAAAAATACGAAACCGTAGTCAAATTAAATTTAAATAACCTTGGAAAGTATATTAGTCATTTCATTTAATTTTAGTGAAAATAAACCAATTTCACATTTTAAATTATCAACTTATTGTAACTTAAAATTCAGGAAAGCTCTGTGATTGGTCAGTTTGGTGCATTAGCGATACCAGCGCTCAAGTGGCAGAAATGTTCCCTGTGCCAAACTTATAACATTGATCTTTCTAACTTGTAGTAGAATTAACCTTAGCATACGTGCCG
The DNA here is from genome assembly GCA_003012365.1 of Medauroidea extradentata. Lineage (NCBI taxonomy): Eukaryota > Metazoa > Arthropoda > Insecta > Phasmatodea > Phasmatidae > Medauroidea > Medauroidea extradentata. The sequence goes on from PNEQ01126187.1 coordinate 26,556, forward strand.
TGTACATTGCTATGGATCCTGTAGGCAGTTTTTTCATGGAAAAGGATAGGCAATCAGCTCTCTCTCTAGTTGTTATCTATGCTCTAAGTTCCTGATCATGATATCTTTGTTTGTTCTTCTAAAAAATTGTACAAAATTGTTGTAGTTGTGCAACATGTTTCACTAGCGCTCCTAGCGGCTTGGAATGATAGTCGGTCAAAGTTCATAACAATAAATAAAATACATATTATATACTCTATGCTATTTCCATTTGACGTAGGATGATATTTTGGTTAAGGGCACCACTTTCCTCGACTTTCAACTGTGTTGTAGTGTGTTTGTGAATACAATTTTTTCTGAAACTGTATCACATGTGCCAAATGCGCAAACATACGAGAAGAAAACACTTTCGACAAGGACATAATGCCATTGTTTAAAACACTATGCTCATTATAAACAGATTAAAAGTCCCCAACATAGCTAATATGTTAACTGCCTTTTCAGACTGCTGTACTTAAGGGCTTGTTCCCGAGTTTTTTTCAGACTGGTGCCAATAACTGAAATATTTTTTAACCAAAAGTTTTGAAAAAATTTGAGTCAATGTGCAATCACACGATGCACAATACTATGGACGTATTTTTTAAAATAATGTACCATTCGCCAGCAAAAAAATAATTTCCTTAATTTTTGCATATTTTCACGACGAAAAACGTGGTCTTTGGGTAATGAAATCTAAAAAACCGTTCAGTATAACTCTACAAAAAATTCAGCTACAAATTATAACATATAAGTGTCAAAACAGTGCAGCGAAATTTTGATATGAGTATTAGGTAGCAATATAAAAATATTTTCGAAATCACTACAAAACTCTGTATCAAGGCCTTAAAACCGGATGTGTATGGAACTCATAAACGTCCACCGAACTTTGCTGCAGACTTTTCACCAATAAAAAAATATTGTCGCAGCTGTAATAGACATAATAAAAATGTATCGGAGGTGTGGGGATATCAGGCACGCTATTGCGGCATTTGATACGCGCTTCGAGGTCGCCTTTATAGCTCCGTCGCTTCTGAGCCTCTAACGCGCAGGTTGGCAGCGATCATTGGATTTCGAGTCAATAGTTTTCCATATTAGTGTGATATAGAATTAGAAGATGTTTGGTTATATTTCTGTTCAAATTTTTCTTTAACAACCATGACAAAGAGCGTCTGACTAGATGCCTATCTCGCTAGTTTATTACTCTGTGCACTTTTAGTTAATCTTCTCGAGAATAAAGTTAATTATTCAAACGTTAACTTTTTTCAGAACCCTTAAATATTTAGGGCCTAGTTTGCATTTACTACTTATACTATCAAGTTTAAACTATGGTAAAAATATAAATGAACAGTTGGAAATAAAAGTAACCAGGACTTTGAATTTACTGTGAAAATAACTTATTTAACTATTTTATTTAGCCTAATACTTATTCCACCTGCCCTGTAGAAGGGTTTTCTCCTATCAGTTTCTCTTTCTCATTTTCTTCCTCCTCACAACTCTCCTGAACACTCACAGTCGTCACACATGACTCTTCCAGCTCATTGCATTCACTCACAGTCCTTACCCATCTCAGTTCTTCTTCTCTCCCTATGCGTACTGTCCAAAACTTGTCCTTCCGCCTACTATAGTGCCCTTTTCCCAATCATTCACCAAGTTTTCCCCATCCTACCTTTCCATGTAGCACCTGTACTCTCTTCCTGTAAGGGTGTTCATATGGAAAAAAATTAAAAATTTTATATTTGCTTGTCATGGTGTTCAGGGGCGCAGGAACATTTCTGGATTGGGAGAGTACATCTTGGAACATCCAACTACATTTAGAGGGGGGGGTCCAGGGGTCCTCCCCCGGAAAAATTTGGGTTTTCAAGTGTCAAATGGTGCAATTTAAGCATTTTTCGTACCTAAGTGTGCTAAACATTCTACTTGTTTTATTATTGATTTTTATTTTATAAATTAGTTGTAGTGAACAATTTTACGATGACACAATAAACAAGACGGCAGCCTTGACAAAAAATTATATGAGAAAAGGCATAAAACACTGTCAGTTAAACAGATATCTTCGTAAATGATGCGTTACCAAAATATTTGTACAACTGCCGCATGCCTTAGTATTGGGAAGATCTGCTCGTCAGCAGACGATCGTTGAGGAGTATAGCCTAATCATAGTATTCAAACATTCGAGAGGGGAAAATATTTTCAAGCTGATTAATGCAAATCCTGAGTAATCTGGGAGTGCTTAGCCCAATAATACGGGCCGCCACTTAGATATATGTTCCTTAGTGTGACAAACATAGTGACACACAACAAACTTACATTGATAATTAAGCAGAGATACTCTTATAAGTTTTAATCAAACATTATTACATAATAACTGTAGCAATTAAATGTTTAACCTGACAGAATGACTAATGTCTGCAACAATTACAAATACTGTCTGCACCAAACATAGTGGTGACTCGCTTTTATACATGTATGTGCAGGTGCCCAGACAGTCGGCACGACCCAGCTAGCGTTTGCTTGGATAGGGCCTACAAGTATTTATTTCATAGGATAAATCCTGTAATAATATAATACCTCAGTTACTTATCATTTACCTAAGAGCACCAACAAAATGTTTTAATTCTTATAGGCAATAATATTTTTTTAATGTAATGTAATGTAATGTAAATGATAAAACTTTACACCACTATGAAATAAATAAAATCCTTTCCTTGCATATCACATCCTGGGCCCTCTCAGCTCTGTTATCTCAGGAACCATGACTTTTGGCACAGACAGTACACAAAAACACTGAATTAAATTAAACAGAGCTAAAGTAATGGCATATTTATCTAAATGTACAGAATACTTTCTATTTAGAAAATTAGAAACGTTATATCCTTTATAAGATGCAGTCAGCAAAGTAATAAAGTTACTTTTTCATTGTTGCTATAGTACCAGCTCTCGGGGCGTACAGGATTGTAAACAAAGCCACATGTCATTTGATACAATATTATAAATAATCTCTTGTATTGTCAGGGATAATGTAATAAGTTTGTTTCTTAATAAAACATTATTATATAATCACTGTAGTAATTAAATGTTTAACCTGACAGAATGACTAATGTTTCAGAAGAAATAAAAAGGAGCTTTTTTATTGTTGTTATTGTTACAGCTATCGGGCATAAAACGAAGTAAACAAAGCCACGTGAAATTTGAGATGGGCTATAAGCAGCTTGAATTGATAGATACTTGAAAATGTTTAAATCTCAGTTACATAAATATAAATGGTATATGTAGCAGTACTTACACATCAATTTCCCAGCAGATATTTTTTATTATAAGGTATACTTAATTTTGGGCTAACCAAACAGCCTGTGAAAAACTCCAGCCCCGAAACCATAACAATCCCAAGAGAAAACGAGTTCAATAAAAAGCGCACCTTGTAGCTTCTGTTAGGTAGTTATTTATTCTGTGCCTGCGCTGTATAAAACATGAATACATACTACTAAATTACGACTAGAAGAATGATAGCCATTTTCGCACGCTTACCTACATCCAGTTTCTCATTCTTCTCTTGATGCAGTGGCGTATCACACATGAAAAAATCTTTCAATGTCCTCTTACTTATTTTGTGTTATTTATTTTGACACTGCATGAAGCACACACAATACAAACATAACATATTGCGCCCTATACAACACAAAGCACTTCACACCCTAGCTGCCGAACAGGTGTAGACAAGCCGTTCACGGAACTTGAAGGGGCGCGCATGCGCATCTTCCTGCGCGTAGTGATATCACATGCATTTTACCACCCCCGCCTCGACCTTCCCTACGGTCCAGCGCTCATTCAAGGCGCGTACGTTCACTGATCTTTTTTTTCTGTGCGGACAGCAATAGGCATTCTGTCATAAAGGCAATCTCGTGATGTGCGTATTTATAGTTCCGTCCTTGCACTATATTGTGCTAGATTCGTTTAAATCATTTGCTTGTTTTTACGTTTACTTACGAATATTTGTGGGGGTACAAACTTTATTTTGTAACCCATTATCAAATTTTGGGGGGGTACATTGTACCCCTGTACCCCCCGTTCCTACGCCACTGATGGTGTTAGTTTTATAGACGTTACTTGTGACTACATTTTCCACTTGTGGAAATTTTTTAGCTCTCATAGTTTTGCCTTAGCGGCATGTCAAAGTCAGAAGTTGCAAGTTACAGGAACATAGGTTTAACAAAAACCAAGTGACTTACTCGAATGAAATAATTTACACTGAAATTAGATATAATGGGCACTATGCTAAAAGATTTAAAAACACAGAATGGAATTCCTTTGTACTTTTTAAAAAAATCCGAAAAGGACGAAAATTTACCTCATTTATGGAAATTTTTTAAAAAGACAAAATTACTTTGTTGTGTGTTTTTAAATCTTTTAGCATATTGCCCATTATATCTAATTTCAGTGTAAATTATTTTGTTCGAGTAAGTCACTTGGTTTTTGCAAAACCCATGTTTCTGTAACTAGCAAAATCTAACTTTGACATGCCGCTATGGAAAAACTGTGTGAGCTAAAAAATTTCTACAAGTGAAAAATGTAGTCACAAGTAATGTCTATAAAACTAACACTATGCCAAGCAAATATACAATTTTGAATTTTTGCCACGTGAACGCCCTTAAGGTGTTCCACCCCAGTTCCACGATCATCTCAGCCGGCCGATTTATTGTCTCATTCTCGTTTCCTAACACGCCATTTCCCTTTCGTCTACCTGCTGCCCTTCTTTGGACACGGTCACCCTTAAGAGTGCGTGGTAGATAAATAAATGCTGAAAACATCAATTGATTTCTACACTTTTTTTGAAGCCAATATGGATAAAATACTCAATGACAATCCTAGATAATGGTATTTGCCAACTTTATGAGTGAATATTTATCCAGAATTACTAATTTGTTATGCATGATCTCTTGCACTGTAGTTAAATGTGCGAGGTTCCGGCGTCAGAGATTGTGCCTCAGAAGTTAATGGAAACAATTTTGTTTGAAACATTGGCTAAAACTATTGTCTAGGATTGCTATTATTTAATTTTCACGTATAGGCTTCAAGAAACCCACAGTTATAGATTAATGCTTTTAGTGTTGAATTATGTACCACGTCCTCTTAAGGGCGCTGCCTACCTTGAAGCCACGGCAGGAGCAAGCATAGGGTTTTACCGGTTCAATTATTTTCCACCTGACTCAGTAACAGATGAAGTTACATATACGCTACCACTGACTTCTTTGTTCGTCTCGGTGCCATGTACATTGCTATGGATCCTGTAGGCAGTTTTTTCAATACCCAGGAAATTGTGGGCAAAAAAGAAATTTTACACACAAAAAATATGCAAAAATGGCTATTCATAATTTCTTTTCTGCAATTTTATTTATGTAGTAATACCCTCCTATTCTCGGCACAGAAAATGGTTTTTGTCTGGCGGCAGTATCACAAAAGGTGGCAGAGTGCCATTGAAATTAAATTAACATGTACAACCCATTTCTTCTCTCTGCCATGGCTCCGAGGCAGGCAGTACCCTTAATTTCCTTTTCTTCTACCCCATGGTATGGGTCCCATACTGCAGCCGCATACTCCAATACAGGGCACACCATGGTGGTACATACCCTTACCTTCAACATGCTGCTACCCCCACAACCATCACAGAGCCTGCCTGCCCTTCTTTACCACTCTCCCTACCGGCTCCCTCTCAGAAATAACATCAAGGTGTTGGTAGCTATTGACTTCCCCTATCACCTCCTCACTAGTATTTCGTCCTACTAATCCTCCTCTTCTTGGTGAACTTCACTGTCTTTGTCTGTTCCACATTGATTCTCATCCCACGATTTTACATCCACTTTTCCAAGGCATTCACTTCACATTACACATTTAAACAATTTATTGTAAAAAAATCTGTATTTTAAGACAAGTCCCAGAGAGAGACAGTTATTCTTAATTTGCTGAAGGCAGTACAAGGATAAGCCACTTGAAAAAAATTGATGTGCGTGTAGAAAATAAAACCGCCTCTTTGTGCACAGTGCACTAAATAGGAGCACAGTGTTTTCTAATAGCACCCTGAAACAAATTAAAGTGTTTTGTTGGATATAGGCCATTGATAGCAAATACGTACTGGTAAGTCACAGACAGCCAACAGCTACACGAAAGGACCAAGCACATTTTCTCATGCTTAGATGTGGGTTTTCTACGATTCAGCAACACTACTGTAACGTGTCGTGTGTGTGATTACAGATATCACACAGTAACATTAACTTGGCTAAGTTAATTACACACACTGCAGTGTGCTACTGATTTAAACAAATTTCAACTTATAACATACTGTATTATGGAAACTGCCATCAAATGGTTACATTTGACTGCCGGGAGATGGTGATCTTCTAAATCAGTTAGACAAAAATGTATTAAAAAAATAATGGCTAGAAATATAGCCTTAAGAGGAGTCTAATAAGATGTTTTTTGGTAAAATGTTTGCATGAATACCAGGATTTCCATAAAGAACAGTTCTGTAGATACAGTATTTTTCCAGAAAAGATAAAATACTATCAGAGTACTTATAGACACCACATTTTAGCCTACTTTAGTCCTATTGTATGTTTTAAAGAGGTAAAAAAATAATGAACATGACTAAATATGGTATTTTTAGGACTTGGGCACTAAGTTTCCTGAAGATAAAGGAAGTAAGTACATTATGGTATCTGTAGTACATTCCTCTGGCTTTCGACACGTGAAATATCATCATATAGTTGCATACTTAACTTGCATGTTACTGCCACTATTGGACTACAACAAGCAAGTTCGGAACCTGGAGCAACGAGCTCTAAGGCTAACTCTTGCTCATTCAGCATGCACATCATCGCCTCTAACCAGGCAAGGTGGTGCAAGAGTAGCACAATTGATACACATTTTAAAGGACCCAGGTTCTATCCCCGGCTCCGGCTATCCTGATTCCGGTTTTCCATGGTTTCCTGAAATCAACTCAGGTGAATGCTGGGATGGTTCCCTAACAAAGGGCTAGTCAGACTCCTCTCCCAGCTCCTGTCATTGTACCAAGTTGTGTGTTACTGTGTCTAATGACCTCGCTGTCGACGAGACATGAAGCCCACTTACCGTACATCATCATCTTTAAGTGCGAGGTGCTGAAATGGTGCCGGTCATCCTTTTGAGGACTTCTATTACGAGGACTCTATACACCAGATGCAATTTTCTGTGTTTGAAGCACAGAGACAGCTAAGCAATAAGGTACAACTTTCCACACTCAACGGCAATAGCATTGCTTGTATTTGCAGCGTGCAGTGTTTTAGTACTACTCTTTTCCCAAGGGGACTCAAAGCAGAGACCCTATAATTTTATTCGTGGAAAGTTTTTAGTAAAGTCCAACACATGCTTCCAACGTTGTTTTCTACAAACCCGGGTGGTATTTTTCCAGTTACAGCTGTCTAAAAAAGTTGTTTTTACCCATTTTGAGGGGTCCCAAAAACATGTTACATTTTTTAAATGACAGAAGACTAGTTTTCACAGCCATGTCTCGTACACACGAAATACAGAGGATGTAGGTGCATGCGTCATGCAGACTGGCGCCTAGATGCTTGGTTCAGCCGCTATATCTTGTAGGCACGAAACACAGAGGATCTAGATGAGTGCGCTGTGCAGACTGGTACCTAGATGCTCGGTTCTGCCGCCACGTCTTGTAGGCAGGAAATACGGAGGATCTAGTTTTGTGTGCTGCGTTTCCGATAGACGGACATTTGCAAGAGTCGTGTTTTGCAGAATCCACATTTTTACCATTCTGGCTAAGACATTTTCTCGCCGAAAGCCATCATAAAACCTGATCTCTTGGTAAACATCTTAACAGAGTTTTACTGTATTGTGTGCCCTGTTGAAAAAGATGGGGTGCGCCATTGTGCGAGTAAATATGGTAATGTACCATTCATCAGCAAAAAAATATTTTACTTCATTTTAGCTTATTTTGACGGGAAAAAAAAAACATGGTACTTGGGTGATGAAATCTAAAAAAACCATTCAGTAGGCCTACATTGCTACAAAAAATTTCAGCTACAAATTATGATGTATTAGTCTTAAAACTGTGGAGCAAAATTTTGATATGAGTACGTATTAGGCAGCAATAAAAAAAATATTTTCGAAGTCACTACAAAACTAAGGAACAAGGCCTTAAAGTAGGTTTACAATTAACACGTGGTGATACACTCTATCATTAAGGGCACTGTCTGGCCCAGCTGTCACAAAACTGTGTGTAGTGTTTCAGTAGTGTGCTGTCATTTACTAAAGATTCAACACTTCTGAATTCTGACTGCTTAGCGTACATAGTTCTTGATATGAATTCCTGGAAAGTAATAATGGCCATAATTGCTATATTATTCTGAATTATTTGTAAGCAGGAAAATTCTGTTTTCTTCACCCCATAACTAACATACAATGTTATAGTTAAATGTTTGTACTGCAAGTAAGAAGCAGAAAATTTGACAAAATTATCACTTTTTTCCTGATAACTATCTTTACGTCAGTAAACCAATGACTCGACACAGGGTTCCAAAATGACCTGCTTTGACATTTCTGGCACAGCAACAAATTCCCATCTTTGGAAACTCACACATTGTACACACATACACAGGCTAAGAAATGTTAATGGTTAAGCATCCCTCAGATAACAGCACAAGCTGAAAAAACCCTGTATCATTAAGTGTATAGATCTCAAAAAGGTTTATTCAGGGATTTTTACTAACAAATGTTGACCAATTATAAATATACATGCCTCAAAATTTTGTCAGAAAATTATGATCAGGTGATATTTTTCTATAAAAAAATACAAACTGAATTTATTAAAAATTTATTGATTAATAATAACCAAAACTTCAATTCACAAGCAAATGTTGATGTACAAAATTCTAAATTATATTTTAAATCAGTTTTATACAGTCCATCTCACATTCTTCACAAATCTTTTAATAAATGTTTTCATAATTGTACTGAGTCATGAGCCAAAATACTTATGTATTAATTGACTGGCTATTAATCAGTCTGTTTCGTTGCTATATGTGAAAATAACAGTATACAGCAACACAGACACTGTTGCTTCCAAATCTACATGTAAAGAGATTATAAATTATTTTACGAACTGTATAAACAAATTTTTTTTATTTTGTATTGAATTGCAGTGAGATTTCTGGCTCACGTTACATACTATAATTTTATTTTATTTTTTTGCTTTTACTGTACCTTTAACAGTACATTAATAATAATATCATTCATATTAATTCATCAGGTGGGGAAGTTTTACAGCCATATCACTTACTTTAGTTGAAAAAAATTATAATGAAAAAATGTCACACTGGGGAGAAATACATTAGTACCAAAGATTAAATTTGTTAATCATATCCAGCTAATATTATATATATAAAAATACTATAAAAAGATTGATCCAACACACATTACACAGTTATATGGCTTCTAACTACATAAACTAAATCAAAGAGAAATACTCAAAAAACATTTAAACTTATTCTACTACACAGATTTTCCAGTCTGAATGAAAGGAACTTGAGAAATTTCACAATTTTGTATTACCTACTGCATCTGCACTTTCAGTGCTTGTAAGTAAGATAAAAATCTCACTTTCTCTTAAAAGAGGAAAAAAAAAATTTCTGGCAGTTTATAGTCTGTCATGATTGTTAGTAGAAAGCCTGGGTTCAATGTATGTGTACAACCATTCAAATTTATGAGCTGAAGGTTAAGATTAAATATTTCTCCATTGATCCATAATAAAGATAACCCTAAAAAAATCAGCATAAAATTTCTGGAAGAATAATGCAATGTGAGAAACTTAAGTAAAAACATATTACATTTTTATACTACGTAGTACTGAACTTTATGAATCTGCAAATTACATTTTAGATAATGAACAAAAATTTTAAGTCAATTTTTCTAACTCCTTTTTGTAGCAATATTTCTTAACAATTTTTCATATATTATTATTTTGTTTGAAAGAGCTATATTTATAAGAATTCCGTTTCAAATTAATTTACTTTCAGCTATGATTCCTTGTTTATACTGTGTGGTACAAGCTTTGTAGGCAGACACTTCGAGTGACCCAAGAAGTGAACCAATATTAAATAGCTGTCCATTTATGGATACCCTTAAATCCTTGCTTAAAAGTTGTTTTGTTATTGCATCATTCATACTTCGGTACTTTGATTCATTTAACATCACCTACTGATTCTTTCAGTGCAGTTTGAAACTCAGTACATCTGTTCTGTTATATTAGTCATGTGCACTCTGTAACTTGCACCGCTCTACCACCATGCTTCTACCTACCTACCTTACTGTCACATTGATACCATAACATACAAACAAAATTAGCATTATGGTAATTTTTTTGTACAAGTATCAGTTACTCAAGTCAAACCTGAGATATTCATGATAGCACAGAAATAAATAATGCTTATTAACCAGGAAAACATCTTAAAAGGGCTAAATTATATACTGTATGTTCATATAGACAAGGTACAAAATTATTTAACTTATTAAGCAGGAAACTTCTTAAAGAGTTTCTAAAACAATAAATACCTAACAACATTCAAAGCTGAATCATTTTCATGACTAAATTATCCTAACAAAAAAAATTCAGCAATGTACATGAAAATAATGCAAAGTTTGTTCTGAATTAGTGCAGATTAAAACCAGAGATAAAATTACAGTCACATACTTAAAGTCTAGGTAATCAGAGGTTTGATAACGTTTATTGTTTAGTACAAGCCAGTTAAAAAGTTATTTATGTCAAAAGGCATTTACAAAAAAACACTAAGTTTGGCTGGGTAGATTGAAATTTCAATTTGAGTAGTTTAAAAAGTTATCCAAGATAAATTTTTTTACGTAAAAAAAAAAAAACACTATTTTAATCACAATATGGTTAACTTCTGATTATCAATCACGCTCATTGCTTGAACGAGAAAAATTGCCAACTCTAGCATGGTACTTTTCGTAAACACTGTGTTCGAAGCTAAGTGAACGGATATGCTACGTATACAGTAGAACCTTGTAAAATTTCTGAAGGGATTAAAAAATATGTACTTTATATAACGAAAAAGTTTATAAGAGGGTAACTTTTATGTTATAAAACAGTTTAAGGGACCAAATAAACGCAGCCTCATAGCCAGGAAAATGTTATAAGAGGGTTCATTATAGCAGGGTTACACTGTACTGCTTTATTTATATTAAGTGGGTTGCTTTGTGCATGGGGATTATTATATACGAACATAATGTAAACCATATTCGTCAAAAAGTTATGACGACATTCGCTAGATGACTGCTGCACATACCTGGTTTTTTTAAGGTCATGTGCAGCAGCCATTTTCACTGTAGTGGCATCTGCGTGTTTGTATACGTTAGTTATTACAATAATTAAAATTATTGTGAATATTTTTAATTCCTGACGCTCACACAAACAGAATGCCGTGGAAACAGATCTGTTGTGCGCCCAGCTGCTTGGATACAGAAAGTGTACACCATCAAATTCCAATTCAATGTGATTGAATGTACAAAGCTTAAAAATTGCTTATCTTGCACAAAAAAAAAAACTGTATAAGCGAATAATGCAATTTGGGATAGGGTTTTCATCAACCAATGCAACAATCTCTGCTCTCTCAGCACTTTTTTTTTATTTGTAATACGTACTTTTCAAATACACATTCAGATTCCCAAATGCGAAAATAAAGTCACAATTATGTGACTGCTTAAAAAGGTAATGATTTGCTTATACGTAGTAAGAAACAAAAACATTGTAAAATAAATAAATGCACTTTAGTATGAACTCACCAGTTACACCAACATTTGGGCCCAAAACTAAATTCTATTTTCTGCTCACACCCACTAGATGGCACTGTATGACTCCTCAGAATTTGGTATGGGATCCTGTCACAAGTGTTGCACTTCTATAAACTTTTCCTTCTGTATGATTTTGTGCTTCATGTGTCTATGGCAAGTATTTTCCTGTTATCTCCGTGCTTGTTTTTTGCACACTGTTTGTGAAATGGTTATGGTGTTGCCTGTAGATAACAGTACTGATCAAAGGAAAGTATCCCTAAAAATTTACTCTGAAAAAGTTTCAGTGCAATTTCAATGATTACTTTAAATTTGGTATGGCAAATTATGTACATCACTTAAACAACCATTAACTTCCTCAGAAATATGACATGTGTTAGGTTCTATTTGTGATTGGGAAGCATATTTCAGCTGCTTATACTGTACTGCCATATGATGAGAATAATAAACAAAGAAACAAAGGGATGCGATTTCATGGAAGGCGAATAAGAAATAACGCAAGTGTCAGTTCACAACACATTTCAAGTTTAATGAAAATAAAAGTAATACATAACATTAGTCGCATGCCATACACGTTTACACAGAAATGATGTTTACAAACAGAAGAGCAAATATAACCAATGGTAGGCCTTTTGTATGCTTGCCTTTTCTCAATCAACGCCCAGTAGCATTTCTGAAGTTTTTGGTTTATATTGAATTACTGATTACAATTTTGACCTTAAAAATTACATTTTCGTTAGAGTTATGAACTAACTTGTAAAATTATGGTTGTATACAGACATGCGTACGTTTTTGTTGCTTTCTACTTCTTGACTTTCCCCTCATTTACCAGTACACAATTTTCAATTGGCCTTTAAAAAGTGCAATAAACGTGTTCTTACGCATTTTTATGCTACTTTCTGAGACAAGATGCTAATACATTAAGTTCTGCATGTGTTGCACAGCAGCAAAGAATCCAGGCTTTCTGCGATACAGGTACCAAACTCAACTATGTACATCTACCACCATCACTCGTTATGCGCGGCAAGAGTCCAGCTGGTGTGAGAGACCCAATCAGAGCTCGCGTTGCTGCACAGTATAGCACCGCGCCTGGCTGGTTGGCGCAGTGTGAGGCACTGCCTGGCTGTACATGAGGCGTGGACCACCCGACCCCTGCGCCTGACTCACGTACGCACTCTGTGAAAACACCAGCAATGATACAATATGTCTGTAGTCTATAAATTGCTTCGACCACTCACATCCAGCACATACACAGAGAGTAATAGAACCCTGATATACTAACTCTAATTTGACAAAACATAAACATTGATTTAGCAACAAGATTTTTGGGAACCATGATTTGGGGTTCCCTAGGTAACAAACTCTGATTTTACAAAACATAAATTTAGCGACACAATTTTCGGGAATCATCGTATTTAGTTTAATCAGGGATCTATATATGTACAGTCTGACACAAGAATTCTAGTTACTAGCAGATCTGGAAGTACAACTTTTCCTATGGGACTGTCAGCTGAATGTTTACTCTCTGTGGCAGATGTAAACACTGCTTTTCCCATGAAAACAGCGCTGAACAGATCTGTCAATACAACAGTTAAAAACTTATTTCTTGGTAAAACATACTAAACACAAAATACACAGTTGCTTGCAAACATCTCATTTTATATACAGTAATTACAAACCAAGTACTGTTTACATTCACAAAAAAATTTGGCAAAACAACTGATGAAAGGTATCTACCATTTTCAATATTTATGTGAACCATTCATTAGAACAGAAAAATTTGCATAGGTAGTTAATGATAAAATTAGGTACACATTTTTGAGAGCTTTTTTTAATTTCTATTTTCCGTCAGTTTGATCTTTCCGCTGCATGTAAATCTAAACAGTGACAAGCACTTTTATTTACATAGCCTATAAATGTTTAAATCTACAGTCATCTACTGAAAGAAGAAGGAAAAAAGTTACCTGCTGTGTATATTTAACTCCTTCGCTGCGACATTCAACTATAGTCGAATGTACAAAATATTTCTAAACTGCGAAATGCGACTTTAGTAGAACACAGAATTAAATGACTCTGTAAACCATAGGTACGCCATTTTCTCGCGCTAAAAATAACCAAAAATAAACTGTTTACAAAAAAATTAAATTTGTTTTTAAACACTATCTTGCCAAAACTAAAGATTTTTTTTCCGCAGCAAAAGAGTTAATCATTAAATACTTTGGTAAGAAAGAACAGTTACCATTAGCCAAATTAATGGTGCACAATTCGTGTATGGTTTTAGTAGTAAATTTTTATATGATCTGAAGTCTAAATACATTTCAGTTTTATGCTATTAGGGGTTGGTGATTTATAGTCACCTATAATATTCCTATGCTCTTCTACAGATATACTTTGTGAAGGTTCAAACTATTCTAGTTTTAATTGTTAGTGTTTTGACTCATTTTCATTTACAATCAGCCGAAAATTCACCTTTCAATATATTTTTATAAACTCAAACTTCTAAAATTGCATGTAAAATATTTCACATGTTTACATTTCCTTATTTGGACATATGGTATTATACAAATTAAGCATTGGTATCACTTTTAAGCTGCTTCAACCTTGGACACATGGTTTTTGTTTTTAATTAGCTTGCTGCTGACCTGTTATAAAAATAACCCACCTAAAGAAATTATTTACTTACTAAACACTTCGTACCATATCAATGATGTAATTACAAGTTCGGCAACCAATATCTGGAAGTATTTTTTTTGCGTAGAATTGTATAGGCTCTCTAGTTTAAATGACGACTAAAGTAACATTACAGTTATAGAAAAATTGCACACAGATTTTTCCAGAATAACAACCTTTATTTGTTGAAATAAACCACCATAATTGCACGGCCCTAGCAATAAGCTACAGTAGTGTCCTAAATTACAGACATTCAAAGCCAATCTTTCAAACGTGTGTACATAAGAATGGAGATGTACTAGACAATGTTACCAGACTGAACATTATAGTTAACCCACACCGTTAACTACACGTCCTTCTGTCTCACACAAGGACCATATCTCTGGAGAAGAACTTGATACACAAACCAATTAATAACCTAAGTAACGCAGAATTTGGAAATGAATAAATATCAATAATCTAAATAAACATCACCCAATACTTAAAGAAAGGAAAAAAAATCACTTACATGGCTGGAAGCAGGAATAGCTTGGTAAGTGTTGCTGGTGGTGGCGTGAGACGGAGGTGGGGGTGGGGCCACTGGCTGCGCTCTTATAGGGTATCCAGTAGTTATGCCCCCTGTCTTACCACCCTGTCCAACCATACACACATAAGCACTCATGACTAATGGTATTAAACATAATACTATTACTGCAACAGTTCAGTGCATCAAGTGTTAAAACTGAACTTAAAAACAATCTCACATTAAAATTACAAAGTCAGTACATTAAAATTCAAACTGATTTCCTTTTATACAGTTATCAGGAAAAATACTTAAATATATCAAATTATAATGCATAAATATGAGGTAGAAATGCTTTGAACGTGATGATAGTAAGTGAGACATTACATTAACACACGTTCATACGGACGCAGACTGTGATAAAGAGTTTCGTCATTTATACAGCCGTATTACTAGAGCTCTGTATTGTTGGCACCCATGTAGAACACCTGTAATATACATGCACCTAGATGACACAGCAGAACTTACCTGCGGTGGCTGCTGTATGGGGATGGCTCCCCCATGGATGGCAACATGGGTCGTAGGCCTGATGGACGAGTAGAACTTGTCTGCAGTCTCCTGGGGCGGGGGAAATACTGCAGACGGCTTGCTAGGTGCATGCTGTTGCTCCATGGGCTGGTGCAGGGGCGTCAAGTATGCTGATCAATTAAACAAAATAATACAACATTACAAAACATGCTACATTCTAACGTATTTATACTTTTGGTTACCAGTTACAATTTTCATAACTTTTGGTCTCAGTTAACTCAAACCACACGGGACTATAGTACCAAATGTCCGTGCTGATCGCGGGAGTTCATAATGCAGATAATACAAAAAAACAGATAATTTGCAATACTTGTTCCCATTATAAAAATTACACATTATACCTTTGTAAAATTGGTATTTTAAAACACTGGTAGTAATGTCATTATTGAGGCTGTAGTACTGCAGGGTGGCCATATAGTATTGCAACAAAGAAAAATTCCCCAACATAAAACTATTAAATATTTTCTTGATTTTTCAAAAGCACGAAAACAATAATTTGGGTATTTATTCAACGTATTTACCAATAAAGGTAAAGATTTGAAGTATTTTCTAACACTTTTGCCAGTGAATGTGACATGACTAAAGTTCAGCAGTAACAATGAACCTAACAATCAGGTGTAATCTCACCTATACGAGGGTTAAGTTTTGAACTAAGAAATATAATAATGCTTCAAAACTGCATTACAAAAAACTACCGATTATTCATGTCAATGTCGGGCAATGCACAGATAATCGTGAAATACAGACAATCCGAAAAGAGCCCATTTACCAATTAACATTTTGGGATTTAATTATAATTCACTCAAACACAGCAACAACATGCAGTTTTGCCTACAGCCATACTTTCTTATCTACAGGGCACCTTTACTTCTAAAATAAAGTTTTAATCTCGTTAGTCCATTCTTGCACGGAGGAGTTAATATTCTTGTGTTCCAAAAAGGATTAAAAAAAAAATATATATTTTTTTTTTTTGCAGTGTTAATTAAACACACATAATGCTGCACTGATAATCCAAAAACAGGTTAATTGGTGCATAGATAATTAATAATTAATAGTTTACTGTATTTTCCATTTTGTAACTTTTATAGAAGCTCAAAATGAGCCTCTTGAGGATCTCCTGTTTTTCCCACCCATTCATTGTGGTGCCACTTCATATTCACGTCATCAGACCTCGATTTTAAACGCTGACCAAAATCTCTTCACTCACACTCAAAATGTGGTAGACGAGAAAATTCTCTGGAATTTCCCAGATAGAACAAAATTTCCCGACATTGCATTTATATTTCCAGGTAGCCACAATTTCAGATTTTCCAGGTCTATGACCATTCTTTATTGTTACATAGAGGTTGTACTTTTTACATAATGATGGCAATGTCATTATATTAAGTCAGCTGCTTGGTGGATGTAAGTTTTGAGTTCAATCCTAAATGTGTGACGGTACACACACCGTATGTCACCCTAGCATCTAGACACAAGTAGGTGAACTCACATACATTCTTCTCGCCGATAACTTGCTTCTATGACATTCAGTGAGAGGGTTAGATTTAATGAAATTTTTGTACCAGTCCAAGTGATGATAAGTATCATTGAAAATTTACCTGCCTGCCACCCAATCTGCCTGTCCGCTGCATTAACTACAATATAAAAACCACACAAGCTAATCACTTGACACCTGTTTTTGCTGACGCTACGTATTTTCGTGATTTCGTCAATTTCGACGAGGTGATTTTGTTACCTCTTTCGCTATTTTATATCTATTATCATAATAAATTTTGCTACTTTTTTTACGAGTGTTCAAAAATATTTCGGCACTAGAAATGTATTCATGTACCTAACAATCTAACTTCAAATAATATATATATTTTAATTAATGAAATAATTTTCTTTATACAAATCTGTTGAGATGTATAATTTCTGCACATTTGTTACACTTGATGGTTTATTTAGAACGATACAATATACAAATACAGTGAAGCCTTGTTGCCTTGTTATAGAGTATGGGTTATAAGTTACTATAAAAAAAAACCCTTTACCATTACAACTATCTTCACGTGCACCACCTCTCTACAATGCATGTAAATTGTTTGGATATAACACAAATCTTGTATACAGTTTTTGTTGCTATTCACAATTTTCGATATAATGAGGTAACATTGTACATTTGAATGGAAAAGATGAAGTCTATAAAACATTAGTCACCAATGTACTTATTAGTACTATTTACTCCAACTGTAAAAGCAAACATTTTGTGGACGAGAAAGAACGAAAGACAAAAAATAAAGTAAAAAAGGTTATACTGACCCCCCTATTTTTTTCAACAACATAAATTAAGTTATATCATATTTTAAAAAAATAGCACCAGTATTATAATTTGACAGTACAAACACACCCAATAAGGAATGAATATCTCTGAATAACCTAAACACTTTGAATGTGTTGACTCGTTATTAGTGTCTGTATTTCCTATTGAGATGCAACAATTTACCCTTATTATTTTCACATTTTTTCACCTCTTTTAATTATGCTGGATTATATAATAAGTTTCTTGCATTTTACACAATGTGAAGAAAATTTGTGTTAGTTCCTGAGACATAAATTGTAACAATTTATACGAAATGTCACTAAAACGAAAAATTCTTTCTTCGTAATTACAGATGGGTTGAGTGCGAATATTTTCGATTCCGATCCCGATATCGACTCTATGGTCGATTATTGATCCCGATTCTAGTATAATATTTTATTTTAATGTTCATGGAAGTTTTACATATAACTAATTTAAAACTGCATTATTCACTAATAAACTTATTTTCTATTTTGCAACAATTTTACTTGGATTTTTAATTCCGTATTAATTTAAGGATATATAAAGTAGGTGTAGGACTACATTTATTGTTATTTTTCAACATTGTAATATTAAGAAACATTCATACAAAACAACTGGTAGAACTGACATTTTTCCTAAACATATTTACAAAATTTAAGCAAATGATATAAAAAATTACGAAATTACATATGTTTATTCATGACAACAATTTAGACAAAATGCCAAACATAACAAAATGTAAATTAAATAATACCAAACCAACATCTTTCTTAGTTGACATTCTGGTTAACTGCAAATGTGAAATAATAGCGACAAATTGCGAAAAGTTTCAATCTATGCGATAAAATGCTAAATACGAGTGTTTCCGTGATAGATGCTAATATTTCTCTTGAATGTGCTAAATTCTTCTAAATGGTTAGTTTTAACAACACCGCATGTAAACTAAACTACGGTGTTGAAACATAATTGTACTTTGAATTACGTATCGTTAAAATTTTTACGTGATGTTACAAGATTACGGCAAAAGATAATCGTAGAACAAGTAAACAAACACGGTGAGCGGACTGCTGTACGAAGTGAACCGGTTGTGTAACAATGGCAGTGACGGCAGCTAGCTAGTCTGCGCCCACCAGAGATAGCCTTGTGGGCAGCGTCTAAGCACGGGACGAAGGAGGGAGGCAAAAAGCCAAAGAGGCGTGACTTTTCCACACAGTATCTCCCACCCTCGCATCAACCAGCCAACCAGAAACCTGGGAGGGCTAAATCATCACTCTCACACTCTCTCTCCCTACCCCCTCTCCTGAATCATCATCAATACTCACTAGCATAGTCTGTCGCCTCATACCCTTTCTTCCTAGTACCATGGTCTCACACCAAACAGTTTTGTTGTGACCGGCAACAAACTTTTTTTTACCAAAGACGCGTTCAAAAAAACTATACGACCGGGGATGTGTAGGCCCTACTGTGTGTGGTACTATCATTGAGACGGAGCTGTTAAAAGTTGATGACAGCTATAACGATAGCTGCTTGACTAGGCAGGCGTGGGCGATGAGATTAGGACAGTACAAGGTCAAAAGGTAATGCTACCGGGTGGGCAGGAAAGAGACAGAACACAGCCTACTTGTGCTCGCTGCAATATTTGTACTTCTCTTTGCGTGTTTAGGTACCGTCAGCTGTTTTTTCCTGTGAATTTTAGATTTGCCTATATTTCATGTGATGTGCGTTATGTTATTGAATCCCATCCCCCGTTCACTTTAGTTGTGAACTCGCTGAGGACATGCTGCAATGTGTAAACACTTAGTTTGGAACTAAAGTTTGTTGTACATTTAGATACGGTCGGTCATGCCATGGCTAGAGCATGAAAATACGGTGGCTGCAGCTGTCGCAATCGTGCTCAAGGACATGAAGTAACTTCGCTCACTTGGCTTGGAACTAAAGTCTGCGGCATCTCCGATGGCAGATAGCACCAAAATAAACTTACTGTAAAAATGTAACGAGTCACAAAAAAAAAATGTTTCCTGTATAAAAAAGTGTTCATATAACACGTCCCCAAGGTATATTTTTTATGTGGCGAGACCATACTCCTCACTTCCTGTGTGGTTGTAAACAGATCCCGCATACCTAGGTAGGGAGGGGATGGGGGGCTGTTATTGCAGCTACCTATTTTCAAATTCCTTATCTCGGTGTCCAATCCTCTGAAAAGCAAGCGGCAGATTTCATAAAAGAAGAGTTGACTGCTTCCTCCTTTAGCTGTCAAGCTCTCACATGCGCACGGCGCACACACAGCCATTTCCAGCTTTTGGAAAAAAAATAAGCGGAGTGTCGTGCGTGCGCAGTGCAGAAAATAAAAATACGTAAGCTGGTAATATAATTCTCACAAACACCATTTTTCCCTTGGAAACTGTGCTGAATTACTGTCATGACAGCTGTCCTAGTTACGATAAATTACGCAGTTTCGAAATTATGTCATTGTGATCACAGATTCCGCCCCTTTTTTTTTTCTTCAGAAAAGAATCAATTTTGTCTTAAGGATCGAAGAATCGACTCGACCCATCCCTGTTCGTAATTAATTTTGCCGTATTGAAAGACAGAACATTAATTTGATCAATACTGTACTCATTCCAAACAAAAATAAATGGGTAGCACAAAACATCAGCACAAAAAAAATCTCGTAACCTAAACAACCACAGTGTCTACTTCAATATGGTACTTTCAACAAGCTTTCATGGCCAAAAATAAATTTTGTTAATTCACATACACAATCAATATCTCAAAATTACTACAGAACATGTCAAAAATTGTTAAATTCTTGCATAATTTCCTGCATTATTAATTACTTTTACAAAAACATGTGTTCACATAATTGTAAAATATCTCTGTTGCTCAATGATTGAGGTTGCATGCAAACTGTTTCACCTCGATACCTTGCATTAACCTGTCTGCTGAACAGGTGTCTTTTTAATTTTGCCTGCACGGACATGATTTTACGTGTCACAGGCGAGTGGAAAAGGATGAAAATCAAACCCTGAAACCCTACCTGGCGTAATAAGAGATACGGGTATGTTGTGCCCACCTATACCTTATTAAATATTTTGAACCAAAATTATCATACCTAAAAGTAAAGCAAAAAGACCCATTTTTGGCAACTTCATTTGCCCTCTGGCTGCTAGGTGCACTAATAATGAACCACAGTGTCAGGTGGTCTACCCACCTACTTAGGACTTAACTATTTCCTTTATTATGGTCATTATTGTGGTTATTTTATTTGGTGTAATTTATTGAAATTGTTGTTATGCAGTATTTGGTTTATTACCTTCAGGTATAGCTGACATAAGTTCAGAAAGGTAATGTTTGGTCTTTACCTGTAACAGTTTTGAAATTGTTCTATTTATAGTTAATTTAGTTTGTGGTTACTTAGTGTTTTAATTTTAATTTAAGATCATCATTTAAAGCAGTTTTTATTTGCACAGTAATTGTACTTTAACTTCAGGCTGGGTGTATTGTTGGCAAGTTGAGTGTATCGGCACAGGTGTGCTTATCCAGCTCTTGGAATGCCTAAATTTTGATTTAAACCGCATTTACTACTACGTATTACTTTTCACTGGAACACACGTGTGCAGATGCAAGTTGAGTGTGCAAGAGAGACAGTGATATGTTTTGCACGGGCTGGGTTGGGCCAATCAAAAGACACGCTGTTTTAAAGTATCAAACTTTTTGTTTTGTAATTTTAAGTGTAATTATATTTAGAAAGTAATAATTTTATTTAAGTTGTGATTTACAATTATAAAGATTGTTTTTTCATTATATTTTACTTTGTTTTAGTTTAGTAACATATTTTTTTTCCTTAGTGCGTTGGGTGGCTGCCAGGGGCGCTCTAGTAGGGAAGTAGACATGACTGTGTTGGTCGGCCATTCTGTTTTGGGCTTTTGAGCTGAGAGGTTGTGCCAAGCGGTGTTTCATTGTCAGTTGCGTTTGTGAGGTGGTCACAGCAAGAATGGGTACGTTTGTGGTTGGGGGCCCCTTAGTTTTTCGGTCTGAGTAGACCAAGGTCGTGTTTGAATTGGCTGTCTAAGGGCCCTTACCACGCTTCAAGCCCTTGAAAAATGCATTGCAGAAGTGACGTCACACACGCAGCTGTTCAAATTCACAGCAAGGGCTCATATGCACCCTAGAACGTCCCCTTCAACTAAGGTGAAGAGCCACTTACCCTTCTCGTGTCCTACGTCTGAATTCACAAAATACAGCCTACTTCATGAAGGGAACAAGGGCATAGGGCTCAAGGGGACGTTGCACTGAATTCGAACACGGCCCTAATGTTAAGAGGTAAACTTTGTAACATTCATTGTCGGTTAAGATATCGTGTGGCCAAGTGTGGGAACTTAATTAAAATTTTTTTTATTTTTTATTAACAACGTGAATCGGCCAACACTTCACATATTTTCTTTTCGGCCAGTGCCACATTTCAGTTGTACGTGGAAAATTGGGCACTTTTGATATGAACTTAATGTAAAACTAATCTCGGCAAAATAATTAAAAATTATGTATTGAAACTTATGTGTGTCAATCAACCTAACATGTGAAGCAAGCTCGTGTACATTTATCATCAGGATCAAGCAGCTGTATAGACAATGCAATCTCCGTTATGAAACCTATTTTTTTCTGACAAGGACGTGATTTAAATAAGTGCAGTAACATAAGATTTTCGTGCCGTGACCAGGATTCATTGTTGTGTGAAGAAGAATCACGTTCCATTTACATTTTGATGCAGTGACCAGAATGGTCGATTAATGGAGATGTATCTACCACTATAGGGTATGTATCACAACAGCAAGTCAATAGACTTCAGTGTGCCTTCATTCGCTGCCTCAATAAGCCTGCCTACCCTGCGAAACGTCGGAACCGAGCCGCACTTTCATGGAGAAATGTGCTCGTCCGTTATATCTACAAATACAGCCCTGTAAGTAGTTGTGCATAATATCTTTTGTTAAAAATGTAATTGAGTTTTACTGTGTTTAAAAATACAAATATTAGTATTACGAGTAATGTGCAATTATCTGATTCTCTCGTGCAACCAATAGACTTGTGTCTAAGGACGCGTACACACTGGCAAGCCGAGCGGTTCGCCAGTTTGTACGCTGTCCCGAGCGAAATATAAGCGCTGTACAAATAGTTCGTGAGCCGCTCGTTTATTCGACAAACCTAAAGGGATACACAACGCTAGTCTGGACACACCCGCTGCAAGTTCGCGTGTTTAGACGAACCTTCTGTGCTATCAGCAGACTATCATCAGCTCGTTGTACGGTTCTTGCTGGTTTGGCTGTCCAGTGAATCGCAGGAGGTTCGTTGAAAATAATTTTAACACAAATACGTTTAGAGTGATTCACGAACCACTCAGCTTGCAAGTGTGTACGTGCTGCAACAGTACGCTATCCTAACTTACTGCTACTGCAGGCCACACAACAGTAGAGTTGAATACGTGTATGAAACAGAATAGGCACTATGTATTATCAGTGCATCTTAGATAAGCTGGAATATGGGTTAAAAGCTTAGTTTCAGTGTTGCACAGGTAGCTAGCATTAGAAGAGTAAAATAACTGCGTCAGGACTAGTTTGTTACATTTATTTTCTCCAAAAATAAGCACTAACAACAGATACTGTACATGGTACTACTGCAGTTCAGAGTGTACCAAATACATTTTAAAGGTTAACCCTCAAAAACTGCAACAACAAAGTTAGGAAAGTACGGTACATATATTTCAAAGTTGTACTTAACCGAAGGTATTTAAGGTAGGACTTAAAAATTTCTTCTTTCTTGAATATGGAAACAAATATAAAATTTGTTACTGCCGAGTGTTTAATACCTCTATTTTTATTTCTTTGTTTCATCCTAAAATTCAGGTTGGTGACTTCTGATCTCAGCAAATGTCCAATTTTTCCTATTTAATCAAGCCAAATTCCATTTTGAAAACCCCACTGTTTCACAAACATTTCAGTCCAAAATGGAAATAGTGAATCTAAATGCATGATATGCGACTTTTAATAGTGATTTACAAATTAAAATGTCTTAAAATTAATATAATAAATGGTACTATTGCTCCATAGAGTAAACATCTAAACATTTGCTTCTATACAGTATGAGATCTGCTATTTGATCGCGATAACCTTAAATCATAAAATCTACAATTCATAGATCTACATTAGTTAAAAACGGATGCAGTTGAAAGAAACAATATGAAAAGCTAAACCATATTCGTACAAGCATAAGAAAAATACTAAATGACTGACCGTGCTGCCCATGTGGTTGGGAAACATAGACGGCATGGGGCGGCTTGGCCACATCATCGCGAGAATGGGATGGCACTGCGGAGGGCTGGGCATACTGCGGGGTTGTGTACGTGTACACAGCCTGTGCACCTGAGGGGGCGTAGTTGACGGTTGTCGACGCCTGAACCTGTGGAGCGTAGAATGGTTGCGACCCTGCGTACTGCGTGTTCTCTGCACAGACACAAGAACACTTTAGACTACCGTACTAAACATATTTATACTATTATAATGGTTCCAAATAAGGCGATAAAAACTTACAACTGAAACTATAACACACAATACAACACTGCACCTGCTTGCATATTATTACCAACCACAGCAAAATTATATTATTATGAGCATACCTTAGGAAAAATTTTCAAGTAAAAATTGACTATCTCTAAACAAAACAAACAGAAGAACTGTGGTCAGATTTTACCAAAAAACTGCAACAGTTACTGATCATCATTAAAAACTGACATGATACTCCTGCGACCTAAGCATATTTATGTTTCCATTTATACCTTAGAACACACAAAATCAAGCAAGTACAGTCAGCCATATTTTACATTTCTATTGTGGTACTGCCCACGAGAACATATTTTTAAAAATTATTCTAGTAGGGTTTGTTGTAATTTTCATATGGTTACAGGAGCCTTAATTGAGTGACTTGTATGGCAACAACTAATGCACCAATATTTTGTAGGTAACACAAGCTTATAGCTATATAGACAGCTTTGAATGAAGGGGCAAAAAGAAAACTCAAATTCAGTACAAAACAAATCTTTTCATTTCATATCTAGTTTTTATAATGGTAACATTAACCTGAAAGTATATACACAATGCAATTACAATAGACTCCTAGTTTGGCCCCCTTGGAACTAGCCTTATAGCCAATCTAACAAAGGAAGACTATAAAAAATAATACACTATAAAAACCAATATTTAGCATAAATGAAACAATTATAGATAACAAATCAATTTTAATACAGTATTATTGTATTTTTCCTACATGTCCATTATGTCATCTCCAGATTTGCATTTCACTAGCACTTGATGAAATACACGTTCTTAAACATTGGAGGTGGAATAATAAATGCACTATGAGCAGGGCTCATTTTCCATCTTCACTTAATTTTTTTTAAAATGACTTCTTGTTTTTTGTCTTATCGATCAATAACCTGCAAAATATTACCTCACAATTTCACGGCCAAGTTCTTGTTCACCTGCAGTCCCATCAAGAATATCTCATTCCACAATATCTTCAGAGTTGGACATTCGCTGTAGATCATGTATGTACCAGAGTTGAGTGTCATCTTATTCAGAAACCTGATAATTAAACTGGTTATCTGCGTGAGGGATTTCGCCTTTGTGTGGTCCATCCATGTCCTTACATTTGGCCAGACTTTAATTCAAGATTTCACAGGTGTGGATTGTAGCATTTAATTTTATGCCTTAGCCATCATTTTGATAGCATCGAATCTTTCATGCTGATTTTCTTCACAGTCTCAATAATATTTGTGTTTTATCCAACCAACTGACTGTGCAATATTGGTTACTTCCAGTTGTGGAAATAAAGAGTTAGATAAGACTCTCAACTTCACATTCAAGTCCCTCTGAATAGGTGAGTTCATTATTTAGCACTACAAATGCTTACACTCTCAACTTCAAACTTGTTGAGTGCCGTTTCACTTCAGGAAAAAATCAACCAATAGACCACTTCTCAAACAGATAAAGCTCATTTTTGTGAATAATAGAATACTGCAAAGGATGTAATAATTAATTTCTCAACAGTGTTACCAATCATGAAAAGGGGCAGCTTATGGGTCCCTGAAGTATTTGAACCTATTTAATGCAACTGTAATCCTTACTTTACTGGTCTTAAAA
This sequence comes from Medauroidea extradentata, assembly GCA_003012365.1. Classification (NCBI taxonomy): domain Eukaryota; kingdom Metazoa; phylum Arthropoda; class Insecta; order Phasmatodea; family Phasmatidae; genus Medauroidea; species Medauroidea extradentata. The sequence goes on from PNEQ01126187.1 coordinate 52,696, forward strand.
CCTGACACTTAAATTTACTTAGCATCAACTCAGTTCCATTTCGCTGGTGTTACACATGTGCTGGCATAAAGATTTTCTAGGGTAATGAAGCCAGTGATCTTTTTTGAAAAATTACTAGGTGCTAATATGTTTGCTGGAAGCATTTAACCTCAAAAACAAAGAACATGGACTACAAGGTATTTCTTTCAAAAAACAAGCCATCTATTGCTAGCTACAAATGAGCCATCGTTAAGTTTTAGGAACAAGATAGCTGCTTTTACATTTAAAATTGGGCCACTCAATGAAGAACCTTTTTTGGTGATATTGCATGAACAAAACACACAATGCATCATCAACCAATTTATTTTTCAGTTTTTTTAAGGTACGGTGAGTGCTCTATCAGTTTCCACTTGAATATAGAAACCTTCAATAGACTTTCTATTACAGCACCCATCATTAAATGTATTATTACCAACCTTAACAGTGTTCTCCCCAGCAAAAAATTTAGTGCTGGGTGGTTCACAAGACCAGCTGGGTGCATCGTGGAATAAGCTTGATGGTATTGATGGGAATGTCTGTTTCTTAGCCGGATGGCGTAGAAAACTAGCCGGGTGGGGCGCCCGGCAAAATTGGCCTGGGGAGAACACTGCTTAAGAAAATTACAAATACTTTGTATTGATTCATCTTTATCTACACACTCAAAGGCGTTAGACCTTATTCTATACTCACATATATACATACTGTACACAAACACGTACATTATCACATCACAGATACTATCAATAAAGTGGTTGAGTTTTACTGTGTAACCAGAAATAACAGAGACAATTTACGACCTATCTGCCTGGGTGTGGAAGATATCGGTGACACATGCTTTACAGACAGGCTCCTAGCCTACCGCCAGGCCAACAGGACTTTCCGACTACCAATCTAACCAAAGCCGAACTAGAGGAAGAGCTGTAAATGTTCAGTTTTTAGGAACCTATTCAGCTCTTAGCAAAAGCTCCAACCTTGACTGTTACTCCCAAATAATTTAACTTAAATGTCAGAAAGAAACCTTTTACAGTAGTTCCCTTCCCCACATTTATCAAACTCAACTATCACCTCACACGTGATAGTAAGCTCAGCAAGATTAAGAAAATGAAATGTATTTTACTGGAACTTATGAACAATATTAAATCAAAGTTTTGGATGCAACCATAAGTGATATGACAAAACTAATGTTTTCTACCTCCTATAAGACAAAACAAGTCTTCTGCACTTTATACAGTACAACTGATAAGAAAAAAATATGTTCTGAACTTGACATTAAAACTCAAGATATTGTGAATTATTCATTACAAAACAAGCTGTCCTACATCTTGTAAGACAAACCACAGTGGTCTGCATACCTATAATACCAAACAAGGTGTACAACCTCTTACACTTTTCACACATGCAAACAAACTCTAAGTTACTCACTGTTCCACAGCACAGCACGATACTCATGGCCTCTGCGATTATCTTCAATCTCTGTGAACAGTACAAAATATTTTTTTACGTGGCAAAAATTGTTTTGAACATTGTAAAATAAATTACAAACACCACCAGGACATGAACATTTTTTAATGTTCACAGCTTTTTCAAAGCTATAACAGATACATCTGGCCAATGACTGGTCACAGTACAAGTCGAAGATGACAAATACAGTAAAACCCTGACTTTACGAGCCCTCTTGATGTCTGATAATGATGATATAAAATAGGATGTAGAATAGGAGTTAGGTTTCATGGTACTCAAGAATGACTTCGTATAATCCAGTAATAGTAAAATCTGGGTTCTACTGCATATGATCATACTTTCCAAGAGTATTACGAACAAAGTAAACTGGAAAAATGAAACTACTAATAAAATGCATGCCTTATGTGGTTGGTTGGAACAAACCAACAAAACCATGAACTCAGGTGTGTTGCCACCTTACCAGACACACTTCGGTAACAACAACAAACAATTCTGGCTGTGTGATCCCTGTGGTTCTGTTGGTTAAAATGTGTACGTACTGTACATAAGACTTTTTTTTAAATTCTTTTTCAGGCTACACTATTGTTCCAGAATAATTCTGCACTAGCAATTTTATGGTAGATTACTTACAATATTTTCTTCCCTAGTTCACACAAGTATTAATATTTTTAGTTTCATCATGAAGCATGATATGTATAAAACTTGTATGTAGGTATATTATTTAAAGTAATATGAACAGGACTGTTAAGATTGCTACTAAAAAAATTTATATACGTATTAGTATTTCTCAGTACCTTTCTGTTTTAATGTTCAATACTTTGGCTTTAGTAGAACATGCACGTACATTTCCATTTGGGTGTTGTAATGCGGCAGGATTGAAGTCACACAATCGAACCATCCTGGTCACGGCACCATAAAATGTAGCGGGGACGGGAGAGTAAGGAATAACGATTAATCAGGCATGATCAGTCCACCTTCTTCCACAAAAAAGCTTAAATCTGGCCGGAAAGTTTTAATCAACCTTACTGAAGGTTACAACTCACATTGTACCAAATTCTGTACGGCTCGAACACTTACATTTTGGTCAAGTCCAAATGAAGAGTTCACACCAAGCTGAATTTAAATTTTGGTTAGTGCGCTCCCGGGGAGAGAACCAGTCCAAACGAGAAAACATTAAGTCCGCATCCTGCCAGAAAAAAAACACAACTAATTTTCCTTCACGGCCAAAGGCAGTATTGACGGCTGAACAAAATATTATAAAATATAGAATTACTCAAAATGCAATAGTTTTCCTGACTCTAGTCCCTCGGAGCTTGCGGCCCCATAGCAGCATGTTCAGCCCCACCTTGTTGCCCTCACACGTGTTTCAAACACGTCTATCGAAACTGTACCTACTAGCAAGACACTTCCGCCTACATCTGCAGACTCTACCAGAGTAAAGTAATGGCGGACCTCGCCAAGCCAAACTGGCTCTCTCGCTGCAGTGCCCCTGGCGGCCACCCAACTCACCAAGCAAGAAAATACTTAAACTACATAATATATAGTGAACAAATATAATCTCTATACTTTAAACAACCTGTGAAGTGAAAATATTGCTTTGAAGAACATAATTATATTTTAATTTACAACATAATTTTCAATAAATTTAAACTGTCTGTCTTTCCATTGGCCCATGCCGGCCCGCGCAAACAATTCACAGTCTCTCTCTCACACTCGACGAGCAGCCACGCACGTGCACTTCAGTGAAAAGTAAGAGCAGTAGAAAAACTGTTAAAAATTTATATTTAGCCATTCCAGGAACTGGGTAGGCACACCTGTGCCATCATCAAACTACACCCAGCCTGGAGTTAAAGTACAATAATATTTAAGCTGCAAATGATAATATTAAACTAAAATTCAAAGTGCCTCAGCCTAAACAAACCAAATTAAATATAAAATTGAACAATTTCAATACTGATACAGATAAAATGCCAAACAACACCTTACCAAACTCCTGTCAACAATACCTGAAAATAATTAAATAGATAATAGCAAACTTAATAAACCAAACATAAGGAAATAATAAAACAAAAATAAACAGGGAATAATTAAGGCCTAACGGGTGGGTGGACCGCCTCACAGTGTGGAGGCTAGAATGTGGTAGCTGTTCAATACATAACGCTCCAATACTTCTTCTGTACATATGTGCGTGTGTGTACGCAAATGTCTATATGTGTATATATGTGTAAAACAAAATGTGCTGACCCTACACATTACTAATTGCATCCACGAGTAAACTCATCATAGATACATAAATGTATTTCCATTAAATAAAGAAATGTACTCACTCTGCGGAGGGTAACCTGGCACTGTTCCTGGCTTATAACCGTACCCCTGGTGGTACGCTGGCGGTGGCGGTGACGGACTACGAGGCCGCTTCAATGTCCCCTTCATCCAAAAGAAATTCCAACTTTATATGCACTTTAGACGTAATGTACTTTTTGCACATAGACCATACGTACTTCAGATATTTTTCACTCTTGTATTACAGTCAAATAGTGCATCTTGTTAAAAAGTGTGTATATATTCATTATGCAAGCAAAAATAATTGAAGTTAGTTGCATTATAATAAATTATGTAAATGTAAGGATTGTGTAATATGAATAGGATATACGTTAAATATAATAAATTACATGGGTTCTCAGTCTGTTACTTTACAAAGTAAACACCAATTAGATTCTATATTAAAATTAATAATAATACAGTATACATGATAGCATTACAAAGTAAAATAACATTAATTCATTATAAATTTTCACATTCTCACCAAACACCATTATTTCAGTACAGTAACATTAATTCCTTGATCAATTCTAATAAATTCTATAAATCATTTTCTGTTCTTGTGTTTCAGTGGGGTACCAACCAACATTTTTTTTTTTGAAAGAATTTTTAGCATGGATAAAATTTAATAATTAAAGAATATAAACCAATGGCATAAAAAAATTACAAACGCAGTAAGTCCTAGCTTAATAATGTGGTAGGGGTTCTTAAAATGAAAAGTGAAAATATCTACTTATACGAATCAGTGTTGTCCAACTACACTCAGTCAATTTTTTGTTCAAACTGTACATGTGAAAGATATTTTGAATTTAAAAATGTTTGTAGTCTATTACAATATTTTTTTTCTTTACAGTAATGTTCCAAAAATATGCTAAGTTCCCTGCAAAAATGAACAATTAAATTTTATAGAAAAATTAAAAATAACATAAATTTGATTATCAGCCTGATTAGACTTGAGCAATTAATTTGTCTCACATAAAATCAACACTCTTTCATTATAATGGTTAATAAAATTCACAAATTGTTTTTAGGTATAGAAAACACATTACATAAAATATTGAAGTGAAGATATTTTGGTCAGCCTTTGCACAGCTACATGTTTAGTGCTGGTGAGGGGTCACATGATGCGAGTATGGAGCAACATCGGAACAGAAGGAGCGAAGGAAACGGGAAACTGAAGATCCCTGAGAACACCTGCAGATCAGCAGCATCTCAGGAACGATTCCCATTGTGAAAATTCGGGGACTGACCCTGCCAGGAATCGAACCCAGACTGAATTCGTGGGAGGCAAGTGCTCTAGCCACTACGTCAACCTTGGCCACCAAATAAAATATTGAAGCATACAAAATCTGCTTTCCAATCACAAATGTAACTTGACTTATGTATGTATTTCCAAGAAGCTCGACTATAGTTTATGTGATATTTTTTTGCCAAAGTGAATTTCAAATTAGCATCGTAGCTGCACCTCAACATTTTCCAGGAACCTTGCTTTTTCAGCAGTATCATTGCCTACAGCTACCATATAAACCACAATGACCCAAAGGAATTGTCACATAAATTTCACAAACATCATGCGAGTAAGTAACAAGCACAGAGATAACAAGAGAATACTCACCATCACGGTCGTACAAGTACAGGTCTGGACACTCGCCTATTTACCAATGTATTTTACTTGACCCCCTTGTTGTTTGGCTGTAGTTCACCAAGTTACCGAGAATGTTGTACTTTTTGGAGCTGTAATCCAGGCGGTCGGACTCAAACTCCGCCCACTTTTTTCCATTGTTAACATTATAAAGTAAATAAAGATTCCTGGAGCCATGATTTAAAATTATGAGTGGAGTATTTCATAAATTGATAAAAAATATGTTTTGATAAATTGTTTATCTTAGTGGGAGGGAAGTGGGCGGAGTTTGAGCTCGACCGCCCGAATTACAGCGACGAAAATGTATAGCATTATCGGTAACTTGGTGAACTGCAGCCAAACAACAAGGGGGTCAAGTTTCCAGGCGAGTGTCCAGACCTGTTCTTCTATGGCCGTGCTCACCATTAACACACGACTCACAAAGCAGGCCACAGAGTGGATGGTATCCATGGCATAAATAATTACTGTCACTGCCTGCAGATTGCCAGCGTTGTTAATTTCCTTTCCCATCACTTAGCTTCGATTACCACAAGTGGCATTGATTTTAAGTGTTTACGTAAATGTAACCTACTAGAGTTAGCCAATTTTTTTCAGTCTAATGATTAGTACAATTGTTCAATCAATCCCCAGTCACAATGTGATCAATCAGCAAGTGAATCATCTTTTAAATGAAGCTAACTGAAATTTTACTTTACCCAGACTAAACTTGTGACATTTTATAAACATCTTTTGGCTTAAATAACCTGATGAATAGATCTGCCTATCTAGAACAGAGTTGCCACTTATTGCAACAAAGAAAATTCCCTGATTTTTCCCTGACAGAAAATCAAAAAATTCCCGTATTTTCATGAGTATGACAACAACATTTTGGCATTTTATTCAACACATTTTCCAATAAAGGTGAATATTTCAAGACTTTTCTGACACTACTGCCAGTGAACTTGACAAAACATTTTAAACAACAATGCTATAATGCTCTCAAAACTCCATTATTTTCCTTCCTACGACTTTTATGGAACCTCAAAACGAATGAGGCAAGTAATTCCCCAAAATTTCTCAGATAAAAAAAAAATTCCCTGATATTTCTAGGTGGCCACAATTTCCCTGATAATTCCATGTTTTCCAGATGGGTGGCCACCCTCTAGATGTAAGTTTGTGGTTATAATCCAACATCATCTTTAATTTCAATATTTCAGCCAAATTAGTACAAACTCACATTACTTCCATTGTTCCAGATACTGTACGTTCACACATTCTCACATATTGAAAACTAATGCCTAGCTTAAATTTTATGGGGAAAATATTGTGAACTATTTTCCGGAAGAATAATGCAATTTATACTGTGGTTTCAATGGTGAAAGTACAGTAGGCAGAACAAGAGTGGAATTAATACGCTAGATTGCATATGACAAAGCCAAATACAGACAAAAGAGAGCAGATGTATCAAGTATCAAACACTGATAAATTAATCAGTGGTTGATATGAAAATCAGAGAATTGAAGCAATAACAAAATGATGAAGTGAGGCGACATGAAGCAAGGATTTACAGTATGTTTTCTCTTAACAATATGTTGTATTAACAATATCTATTTTGGAACATAAAGGCTATATTGTCATAACTATAAATTCCCTAGAATTTTATACCATCTGCATAAAACAGTAAAACCCCTTTTTAATACAACTAGAGGCAGCTCATAAAAATGGTATACATTGCTGGAAAGTGTAAATTGAGAGAAATTTATGCTCTGTGAGGTTTATAATGTGGAAATGTAAAATAAATAAGTTTTACAGTACAGTGGAACACCTATATTACACCTTCTAAGGGACAGATAAAAAATGGTTTAAATGAGGGGAAAGTGTAAATGGAGGGAAACAACAAAAACTGTAACAAAACATCAATTAAAGGGCTGCTTGAATGTCACGGTTGTGATTCATAGCCGCCAGGCAGTGTACGAGTGCAGAATATGAGAAGTGCGGATACAGGAGCCAGCGGGTGATAAGGTTAATTCTACTACAGGTTAGGAAGCTGAAGGGTTTTCTTATGGACGAGTTTGGCAAGGGACAAGCCCTGCCACCAGTTGCACTCTTATCACTAAGGGGGCTAGAAAATGTGAGGCAATATTTAAATTTATCTAGGATATGTAAAATTAAAAATCTTTAAGTTTAATTTTTCTGATAGTTGAATATTACTTATATTTACTTTTAAATTTTATTTGCAAAATAATCTACTCGCATTTTTAAACTATTCAAACATTTGAAATTATTCAAACCATTCTCTGATTGGTCAGTGTAGCCCCTTACCGATTGCAGCGAACCTAGCACACGAATTCGTCCACTGACAAACTAATAACATTGAACTATTTTCCTAACCAGTAGTGGAATTGACCTTAGCTATACTTAGCTTGTAAATAAATAAAATTATCATAAGCATATTTCTTCAAATATGACATTGGTTTCAGAATATAATTCATATATGATACATTCATATTTATTTCAAATGTTACAGTTTTCTGTGAAGGTAATAGTCGCATAAAGAAAAACAAAGTATAAATAATCTATAATATGTATCTTTAATTTAAATATTACAATTTCCCCTGTGTACGTAAGGATCGGCGCAAAATATAACAAATAAGAAGAAATAATTGTACAACTATTGTAAAATAGTATTAAGCATAACGCCCTAATTTACGGAATAGAACAGCTATTCCAATTTCCACCATCACAGAGCTATGGCTATTCATTTCCCCCACAATTGCAACGATAACCTGTCTTCCACTGTTACATACAAATGTGTTCAGAATAATAGGTTATGCTCAATAAACAATATACATGTGTAACCACAGACCATTTATTTTTCAACGATGAACTCATTTAACTTTATTTTTACCAGATACACATGAAAAGTATAGCCTAGTAGTAGTAGTAGCAGCGTTTGTTCTGTTACGTTGCTGTACTGCAGAGGTAATCGAAGCCTTGAAATTGCTCGTACAACCGCCACCATAACGACATATAGAAAATGTGTTTCATTCACATGACACTTTCTGCCGGACAATCGAAAAAATTTGATATCGCCATGTATCAATGACTTTGTATTTGAATTTATTTACAATGGGAGTGAATGCAAATACAGTATGTAGAATTGTAGACATACACCACTACAGGGCAATTTCGTTCCTGAAACCACAAGTGAGATAATGGAGAACAATAAACGAAGACAACGGAAGCAATTGTGGTGTCCTCAGTTTTTCATATTGCTTTTCATGTGCTCATTCAATTAGGATATATATTTTTGTTGTTGCCTTTTTTCATTTTTTTAATTGACATAATTTCTTATGGATTTTTTGTTCATATAGGCAACTAGCCTTGGTTTTTTTAATTTCATTTATTGTCTTCCTATATCTCGTGGATTTCTGGGACTAAATTGCACTGCAATGGTGTATGTCCGCGATTATATACAATTTCGTCTCAATGACTGTAACGACAAACTCAAAATAATAGCCCAGGTATTGAGACGAGTTTTTTCCCGCGACATGTGCAAATGCGTGCTTAAAAGCTCCTACAAGTGTATAGGCATTTTGAAACTGAAATAAAAAAGGCTGTCAATATGCCCCAGAGGGGCTTCCCGATACATGACTTTGGCTCATCCTCCGAGCGAATCTTAATTTTTTAGTTCTTTAATTATTGCTAAACGTGAGACCAACAATGTACCGTTTACCTCACAATGAATTGCCGGGCATTAATGACTGATTCAAGAATTTATATTTACAGACACCAGTTTGGAATGAAAAATCTCACATAATGAGATACACCTATACGACAAACTTAAAGAGTTCCATATCAGAGATGATGTTCATTTCCAAATACGCATTACTCTCCCATTCACTCAACATCAGAATAAGTTAATATTCACAAATTTATTAAGTATTTACATTTATTCAGACTGTGGAAATAACACTCAGCAATTTAGGGAAATCACTGCTAATTTTTGTAAAATAGATCATAACATAACGGCGAGAAAGGATTTTTGAAAAATTCATTTAAAAAAATTTATACCGACAGCCCTTACAGTCCTCAAAATAATTGACTGCCATGCTTGTTTAGAAACCCTGACAGAGTTAGTAGAAAAGTGTCAATAAATTATATAAAAATATTTAGTTCACTATAGAGAACTAGGAACACCTTAATCTGAAATGCAGTGAAACTACGTAAACACCTTATAAAATTCAACACTTTTCTTTGTTGAACACTGTAATTTTTAAAAGTTAATAGTTATATAAGTTATGTGTATGTGTATTAGGTAAGATATCTAGCCGAGCATATTAAAGATAAAACATTTATCACAAATTCAATTAACAATACTGTATTACTAGTACAGCACATAACGGTTATGCTAGGGGAAATACTAGAAACTAGGTGCACTAAGCGAACTCTTGTTCCTTTTAATACTCGCTGCTATAAACTACAGTGTTAAATGTACAAAGAATAGTCTGTACCTTTCGTTCTGCCCCTTTTTATGTTCTCTCATTTTTATTTTCGTCGCTTGGTAATGATGTCAAAAGGATAATGTTCTGGGTTCGGTCGTTAATGAAGAATGAACAGTAAAATACTTACTTCCTAACGTCTTGATATTTGTCATGGCTATTTTTTATTGTGTTACTTAAAAATTGCTAACTGTCTCAGCGGTGTCTTGTCCCTGTAAATATTTTATTATAGTTCCCAAAATTGACATCACTAAGTATATGCACACTTTAGCAAGCTGAAATTCCCAGCATTAAATTTATACATACATAATGAGATAGAATATTATAGAAGGCCTTATCATGACTGAACACCACGTTCTACGAATGAGCGCACATTTTAATTTTCCAACACAGTAGTATGTCAACAAAACGTAGCAAATTTTGTGTATTGTTTTTTATTGCACAAAAAAAAAAAAGATTGATTAGTACATGTACATATTAAATATGGATTTTTTTCAGTTATTAGTTATGCTTACATTGTATCCGTCGCCGAGACTTTGCCATGTCGAAAAAAATAGAATGTAACACGCGCTAGTTTTCAATATCACTGTTAACTACACCAACTGTATCCACAAAATCGCATCTACCAAAAAACCAGTGAAAATTTAAGTATCAAGCGAGCCACCGTAGCTCACAAAACCCCCCGCGTTGTTGCAGCAAACTCCGTGAGGAGCGCCACCCTACTGGTAGCTTATCGCGGTATCTCGACGTCTCTCAGCGGATCCTTGCCACGTTGTCGATGGGGATTTGCACATGTTACTTCAGTCACCCACCACAAAGAGTAGACTGCTTGTATTGCTATAAACTTGGCGTCTATGTAATCAACTGCTAATTTTTGATATAAAATTTGCTGAAAGATTTTTTTTTCTCTCAAGAATGTCTGCTGGCAGCTTCACAAAATTTCTTTGACATGTTAGAAGCACTTTTTAAGGTCATTAAAAAAATTTAGTTCATAAATGATGAATACTTTTTCTGTTTTGCTTGCCATAAATTCACAACGATAAAGTATATAAAAAATAATAAAAACCTATTTTAGTGTATTGGTGCTGGTTTAAATTCATTACATTACACATGATTTCAGTACAGAAATTGCTGAATATGGAATTTAACATCTTTTTTTTCTTTCTTGAACAGCCTTAAGTAAAAATTTTTACAAATCAAGTCATTATTGCAGCACAGATGTAATATGTGACCTCAAAAAGTCCTTATAAGTAAAATTTAATAAATATACTAACAAAAAAAATTGATTAGCTTCAACATGCTACTGGGCAGATTAAAACTGCCATTCTGCTTTTAAAACATTTTACACACATACATAAGTACAGTTTACAGTTTTCTCTGTATTGAAATTTCATCCTTCTTCCAGAATATCAAAATTTAATTTGTAAGTGGAGGGAAGAATATTGTTAGCTTCATAAAAAAATAAGAGTAATTCAGGGAAAGCAAGTATCAACTGCAGTGCAAATAGCAGGATTACAATACACTGATACAGGGGAAAAAATGAGAAGCATAAAGAATTGTGTATTTAGCGGGAAAGTGTAATTCAGGGGAATGTAAAATCCTGGTTCTACAGTATGTGTGAGGAGTGCTTACCGGAGGAAGTAAGGTGTGTTGCGCACCGTGGGGAGGTGCCACCTTGTAGAGTGGTGCCCGCCCTGCCATAGGAATGTTCTGCTGGAGGAAGATGGGAGGATGCCCCCCAATGGCCACAGCTGGGTAGCTGTGCATCATCATGTCACTGCAGACAAAAGACCACAATGAAGACGACAATGATCACTGCCACACAAACTATGCTTTCTGTTGCAACAATTATCATTCACTGTGCTCTACATAACTAAATTACACTTCATGTTGTATCTACCCCAAAAAACACTAACACACTGAGTGGGTGATAATTTCGGTCAGCGCTTAACATTCGAGGTCTATAGCACTGGTGAGGGATGACATGAGGTGAGTATAGCGCAGCACCGGAACGCAAGGACAGGGGAAAAGGAAAAAACCCCAGAGAAAACCCGCCGACCAACGGCATCGTCCGGCACGATTCACACATGCGAAAATCCGGGGACTGACCCTGCCGGAAATAGAACCCCGATCACCTTGGTGGAAGGCGAATGGTCTGACTATTCTGCCAACGCGACACCCCTAACACACTGAGCAAAAGAAAAATATTACATTAGGGCCACACACAAAAGAAACAAAATTATGTAGACCTTACACTAATTGCAGAGAAGTTAAAATGAGGTATTAGAGGAATACTTTACAGGTATGTTTACATTGCAAAATAATAAAAGTTAAAGAGAAAATACATTCAAGTTAAAAAATTTCCATTAAAACATTTCATACCTTAAGCTGTATTTTGGAGCAACGAAAGCATTAAGACTTCTGTTAATAGTTTCTTGATAGAGTTATCATAGTAATAATTATAATTTCAGAGGGAATATATTTACAAATAATTACTGTGACATAAACTGTAAGGTCATCGAAAAGACAGCACAAATTTAGGGAATGTAAGATTCTATTCACTACATATAACCTTACTCTTAAGACGAAACATAAATCTTGTAATGTTCTCCTCTAAAATGTGTGTAGTGGTCTGCAGACACAGCGCCAAGTAGAGCTTACCAGGTATGAAAATGAGGCAAGCAAGCAAACAACTACTAACCTGCTCTCCTTGACGAGCTGCTTACGACGGTCGTCCTCGTTCAGGACCTTCTTCAGTTGCAGGAACAGCTGGTGCTTCTCATCATTCAGTCTGAGCACCTTCATCTCTAGCTGGGCAATCTGCTCCCGCGTCTCCTCCAAGGTCATCACATCCTCCTTCTGTTGCCGCTCACGCTCCTTGCGCTGACGCTCCACTTCCGCGTCTGCCTCTTGTTCTGCCACACAACACCATTACTAATGCAACAACAGGACAGCCACAACCACAGTTTATCAACGCAGTGAATTATCATTTCTGAAATATGTACTTCCGCTCTAAATACTGGACAAAACTAAGGTTGTAAAATAATACTATTATCTCACACAAAACAAACAACTGTACCACACTGTATTTGAACAAGATGGTATAGTCATGAAACACAACTCCAATCCTGACATACTCTTGTTCATTTCCCAAAAACACTCCAGACGAATGCTGGGATAGTACTCACTACAGGTCACTGTAAATTTCTTCCAGATTTCCTGAATCTGTGACACTCACTCCACCTCTAATGATATAGCGGCAACAAAAAATTTTAAATTATAAATTCAAAGTATAAAAAGTGTGAAATATTTGTTAGTCACAATTTTTCCAGTCATCTAACTATTTAACAAAAATGTAAGATCAGAGAGTTGCAGTACAATGATTCGTTGTCCTCCGGGATCAATTCATCTTGGAGCTACCTTATTTCTTGATTTTCTTATAAGCATTAGCACTAGAAAACTAATAATTAATGGAAACAATGTAAACATCATCTCACATGAAGAACTATTTTATGTTCTTATTGTTAGCAATAAAAACATTTGTCGTGCATTTCTGATGTTTCGCTAATAAAATAATTGCTTCAAACTTCCATAAACCATTGCAAAAACAACGGTTTGGATACATATATTTTCACTTGTAATCAAAATGAAAAATTAAATTTCAAAGAGGTATTCTTACAATTCAAGCATTTTTCCAGAAATTTTAAGGCCTGATGAAAATCAAGGACATTTAAAGGATTTCAAGAGTTTAAGAACGAGGCTAACATGAATGACTTTGCGAGACATTCAGCCCTACTACCTACCTATACAGGTTGAAAGGTTCCACTGTACAGTAAATTTGGCCAACATATTAAATCATGCATGTGCATACAAAATGTAAACAATACTTTTTAAAAAGATTTCTGAATATCAATCAATTTTTTCACAACTAATACCTTGCATCTGTCCAATGAGAAAAAGCTGCTGATTATTGGTCACTTAATACAACAACTACAGATCATATCTCAGTTACAGTGAAACAGATGCATCTATTTTGAAGTTGTTTCAGGAAAAATTGCTTTCAGTGTACACTTTATGCAAAATTCGCAACTGTAATATTATATGAAAATCCAACTACAAACTCAGTGTAGGTACTGGACTGAAGTTAGCTCTATCCCTGGCTCTATCCAGCCGCCATACGGCGGTGCGCTACGAACAAGAAGAGCATACGTCACTACCATATTTTTACCATGTATTGCGCTATGAAAAAAATTATTTAAAAAAAAACTGTAATATGTTACGTGTTGCCGTTAATTATATTGATACCTGTACATCTGTATTACATTGAAATAATTATTTTGAAGGGTGATATGTCGTAGAAAACCTTTAACGACCTCAGAAACACAACAAGAACCCATTTTTCAAGTGCGAACTATGAAAAAAATTAATTTAAAAAAAAACTGTGATATGTTACGCTATGCCATTAATTATATCCATACCTGTACATCTGTACTACATGAAAATAATTATTTTGAATGGTGATATGTCATATAAAACCTTTCACACCCTCAGAAACATAAGAAGTGTCCATTTTTCAAAGTGCGCGCTATGAAAAAAAATTAATTAAAAAAAAAAAAACTGTGACATGTTATGCGTTGCCATTTATTATATACATACATGTACATCTGAACTACATGAAAATAATTATTTTGAAGGGTGATATGTCGCAGGAAACCTTTAACGCCCTCCGAAACACAAGAAGAGAATTTTTTTCAAAGTGCGCACAATAAACAAAATTAATAAAAAAAACTGTGATATCTTACGCGTTGCCGTTAATTATATGCATACCTGTACATCTGTACTACATGAAAATAATTATTTTGAAGAGTGATATGTCATAGGAAACCTTTTACGCCCTCCGATACACAAGAAGTACCCATTTTCCAAAATGTGCACTATGAAAAAAAAAATTAAAAAAAAAACTGTGACATGTTATGCATTGCCGTTGATTATATCGATACCTGGTCATCTGTTTTACATTAAAATAATTATTTTGAAGGGTGATATGTCGTAGGAAACCTTTTACGCCCTCCGAAACACAAGAAGAGCACATTTTTAAAGTGCGCACAATAAAAAAAAACTGTGATATCGTACGCATTGCCGTTAATTATATGCATACCTGTACACCTGTACTACATGAAAATAATTATTTTGAAGGGTGATATGTCGTAAGAATCCTTTTACGCCCTCCCCAACACAAAAAGAGCACATTTTTCAAAGTGCGCACAATAAAAAAATTAATAAAAAAAAACTGTGATATCTTACGTGTTGCAGTTAATTATATGCATATCTGTACATCTGTACTACATGAAAATAATTATTTTGAAGGGTGATATGTCGTAGGAAACATTTCACGCCCTCCGATACATAAGACGTGCCCATTTTTCAAAGTGTGCACTATGAAAAAAAATTAATTAAAAAAAAAAAAAAACTGTGACATGTTACGCATTGCCGTTTATTATATACATACCTATACATCCATACTACATGAAAATATATATTTTGAAGGGTGATATGTCGCAGGAAACCTCTTACGGCCTCCGAAACACAAGAAGTGCACATTTTTTAAAGTGCGCACAGTAAAAAAAAATTAAAAAAAAAAAAAAAAAAAAAACATATCTTACACGTTGCCGTTAATTATATGCATACCTATACATCCATACTACATGAAAATAATGATTTCAAAGGGCGATATGTTGCAGGAAACCTTTTACGCCCTCCAAAACACAAGAAGGGCACATTTTTCAAAGTGCGTGCTATGAAAATAAATTATTTAAAAAAAAAACTGTGACATGTTATACGTTGCCGTTTATTATATTGATTCCTGTTCATCTGTACCACATGAAAATAATTATTTTGAAGGATGATATGTCATAGGAAACCTTTTACGCCCTCTGAAACACGAGAAGAGCACATTTTTCAAAGTGCGCAGAGTAAAAAAAAATTAATACAAAAAAGTGATATCTTAGTACGCATTGCAGTTAATTATATGCATACCTGTACTACAAGAAAATAATTATTTTGAAGGGTGATACGTCGTAGGAAACCTGTCACGCCCTCCGATACACAAGAAGTGACAATTTTTCAAAGTGTGCACTATGAAAAAAAATTAATAAAAAAAACTATTATATACATACCTTTACATCTATACTACATGAAAATAATTATTTTTAAGGGTGATATGTTGCAGGAAACCTTTTACGGCCTCCGAAACACAAGAAGTGCACATTTTTCAAAGTGTGCACTATGAAAAAAAATTAATAAAAAAAAAACTGTTATATACATACCTTACATCTATACTACATGAAAATAATTACGTTTGTACACAAAAAAGATCCAAAGATGCAATAAATTAAACTAAAGGTTCAACTAGATATGTAAAAATTTGAACGAGGCATCTTCATAATTAAGCTTTTCAACTACATATTCCAAAGTATCAGCTATTGAGAACTGCGATATAATGACAAGTGTAGATTGTGACATGGGCTGGTAACACCCATTGTTGTTCTAGTAAAACCGCTATGGCAACTACAGGAGAGGCTTCACCCTGGCTTCATGTGGACTCGGTGGCTGCAGTACCGGAGTTCAATGTCATGTACGTAGGAACTATGGCTGAGCAACATCACAAAATGCTCAAAGTGTTGTGTCTTTCAAGTGTTGCTCGAACACATGGAGGTAGCGGTGCGATGTTAGATGTCGCTATGGTATAAGCCTCCAACGTCAAGTCCTGACATATGTAATTGAATGAAAAGTGAAATACTAAAATAGACACACAAACTTTCAAGTGTTTTTTTAGGTGAATAGTGACTTGAAATTTCTATAATTTACATTTTAGCATCATTACCAAATAAACTGCATGACTGAACCGGCACAATACATACGCCCCACCATGTTGGCTCAGCAATATTTGAAATTTTATTAATTATGTATTTATAACAGTGCATTCCAGAACACATATTTTCATATCATAATTCTTTAAATAATTAATCCCAGAGAAAAATCTGTGAAATTATTTTATTTAAAAACATGGCATGCAAGCAACAGGTAACTATTAAGAATTGCTTGTACTTAAGTAGTACATAGCCTAGTAGTATGTCCAATACTTGTTTCAAAATGCACTTGAATTTTGTTTACAACTGATAAAGCATTAATTAAAAAAAATAGATATGCTATGAACCTTGTTTTTTCTTCTGTCGCTGCCTGATGATATGAGCTTTAAGCGCTTGCCACATCTCATCACTGTGCTTAAGACGAGATACGATAATAGCTGGCATCTTGTACAAAGAATATACTTGCTGTAAAAAAACATTCTGGGATTACTTGGTGACCGTAATGCAACATAACCTACTATAAAAAAAAAAAATACTCAACAGAAAAATTGCAAACATTTACTGAAACATTGGAAAATCATTACTACATGTGTAGCCTACCTACGAAAATACTGAAATGTTAAGTAATGTATAAGAATTGGGATGGAAGTCATTGAAAGCTAAAGGAGAAGTGTGGTTAGGCTGGTCAGGATGTACACGGTGAAGAATGGAGGTGAGAGGGTATTATGGCCCTTCAACGAGGTTTTAAGATTCTATGAGGGTGAAGTGAGATGCAGGGATAACACAACTTCCATCACGCGAGCCGGGATTCATACACAGGACCTCTCACACCGTACACTGGCATCTAACCGAATAAGCTATGGGGGTGGTGAATGGAAAGGGAATATGGGGTAAGATAGGCTGCCTAATAACTAGGACAGAGTATAAAGGAAGAGGGAACGACAGTGAGAAGATTCAGTGAATGAGGAGCGGAACAGAACTCGTACTAAATATATTATCGTATTAAATTGATAACCACGCGTACAAAGTAACATGCAAAATATAATCAATACAGAAACTTACTCAGACACACGAACAATTAACAACCATTCAACTGATAATGAAAGGCTATACTTTATAGTCATAAAAACACTGCAAAGTGTTAAAGACACATGTCATAAAAAGAAAAGAAAACTATTATAAAACAACAAAATGGAGATATAAATCACTTAAATCCACACTATAAAATTTCTCAACATTATAAAGACAATTACATTGTAAACATTTTTTAATCCTGGACTTGAATTTCTTCAAAGATAAGCTTTTAACTTGTTTAGGTAACATATCGAAACATTTAATACCCTGGTACCTATAAAAAGGTATTTTGTGTTAAAGTAAGTTTACATCTTTTCATACATAAATTATGTTTATTTCTAGTATTATAGGTGTGAATGGGGGTATTATCGTGTGTACAACATAAATTCTTCCCTCACGTTTATCCCACCTCCCCTTTTGGATCATCTATTACTATCTCATTCACTCTCTTCCAAAATACATTCACCCCCTCCCCCCCTCACCAATACCACCTCCTGATTACGTTTGTTCCACTCATTTATTGTTCTACTTACAATGAAATTTTTCCCTCTCTCTGTTCTTTTTACAATGCTCTGAATCTTCCATTCATGATCCTCTCTTCCTCTATAGAGTCCTCTTGGAATTCTGCTTCCTGATTGTGCCTACCCTTCTACATCTCTCACCATCTTGAACATCCTTACCAATCTTTCCACCTTCCACCTCTATTGCAGTGTGCTCCATTTTAGTGACTTGACTATCACTGATGGTTTATATCCTTCCTCTCCCTCCCCTTCATCCCTTAT